>QANX01002791.1:0-79444 GCA_003254975.1 Ochetophila trinervis | reverse complement strand
AATCTAGACCATAAAATAATTAAAAAAGTAATCCTAAGGCTAAAAACTAACCCTAAATAAAAATAATCCGAAAATAGAAATAATTACAAAACTGCTATTATAATTTGGAAATAGCAATAATTACGAAACTGCCATTATAATCCGAAAATAGCTAAATTACGAAACTGTCATTGTAATCCGAAAATTGCTAAAATTACGTCGTTTCGTCTTTGCAACTCCTGAGCAGCATTACCACCTTCATTCTTTGCTTGGATATCATGCTTAAAACATCATCTTTTGCTCCAATGGTAGAATATAGCACTATGATACCAGTATCAAAATGAGTTTTATATCATTTATATATAATAAAAAATTCAGCCATGTGGTCATTTAGATAGCAAAGTCATTATTAAAGTTGGTTTTAATAATATTTTTTTATCACTGAAATGTCATTAAAATCATCCTTAATAATAATTTGGACATTTGAACATCTAATGTATGTATCTATATATATATATATATTATAGATATATATTCTTTTCAAATTCTCCATTCCCTTTCATTCATCCATTCCGTGCAAATATTCGCTTGTCTAACTTGCGCCGTACGAGTGGTGAGGGTGTATTTTAGTGGCAAGGGTGGTTGGAAATGAGTATAAAGTAATAGCAATTTGGGAACAGTATCTAAAAGGTTGCCGGGGAATACTCAGCGACTTGTCGGTGCTCTTCCCCAATATCTTTCTACCTTTTTTACTTATTAAATTGACAAATTCATTTTTTTATGAATAAATTGCAAATACATTATATATATAATGCAATCTTCATTTATAAAAAAAAAAAAGAAGATGTACATGAATATTTCTACAATAAAAATTTTTATGCTGAAACAATCCCTGTAAAATTGGATAACATAATTCATAATATAAATAAAATGGTACTTCATAGCATGGGTAATATTATCCATAAAATGAATAGTATTTTTAAAAATGGTAACATTGTCTACAACATTTTGCTAATTCCTATTCTTCATGGAATTAAAAGATCCAGAATATTATTTAAGGTATAATTAGAACAAACAAGTTTGAAAAGAACACTATTTACATGCTTTTAATTTATTTTTATTAGTTTCACCCATTTGAATTAATTTTTTTTTGGTAAATCCAATTTGTATTAATTTGTTTGTGTATGGAATCTCGATGAAATTTACTCATACGGGTATATTTCTGTGAGGTTGTAATCCGACATTGGTTCAATGACAAAGTTTTTCTTTCTCTTTAATATTTTCTGAGTGGGGAAGAATGGTTGATGGACTCGTATCAAACTAGACAATACAAGAACCAAAAAAAAAAAAAAACTAGATAAATAGTATTTGGAATAAGATACCATTTTGGTTTTGTGAAATACAGTACAGATTCTTGTTATCCAAATGAATATATATTATATTCTTAACAATGTTGTAGTAAAACAATTTATATTCTAACAATATTGTTCAATTATCTCATCATTGCTGCAACAACGAAAAAGTTGATAATTTACCAACAAAAAAAAAAAGAAAAGAAAAGAAAAAGGTTGATAATTTTGCAGAGAAAAAAAAACAAAGAAAAAGAACATTAAATAAAAAAAATGTAGCTACAGAAAGGTCGAAGAAGCTTCTTTCCTGCATCAACAAAACCACCTCTTTAGAGCAAACCAGAGTGTCTACTACTTATTGTTTCTTTATCTCTCTCTCTCTCTGGTTCCCAAATTCTCAAATAAGCTACTTTCTTTCCTCTAATTCCAACACTTCTCTGAAGCTCATTCTTGGTGTTTTTTTGTTGTGTCAATGCCACTGGAGCATGATTACATAGGCTTAACAGAGACTTCTTCAATGGAAAGAAGCTATGATAAGAATTCTTCTTCTTCCTCAACCCTCTCCGCAGCAGAGGATGAGAAGCGCTCTGCTTACAACCTCAAGGAGACTGAGCTAAGACTTGGCTTGCCTGGTTCACAGTCCCCTGAGAGGAAGCCAGGACTTGGGGTCTCTCTTTTTGGGAAAGATTTGGAGGAAAAGCATAATGGGTATCCTCCAAACCCACCGAAGAGCGTTGTGTCTGGGGCTAAGAGGGGTTTCTCTGATGCCATCGAAGGGTCTTCTGGGAAATGGGCTTTTTCTGTGAGTAATGGATCTGAGGTTGATTTGGGAAAAGGAGGTGCTCTGTTCTCTCCCAGAGGTGGAAATGGTGGAAGGCCTCTTGGTGGTTTGGACAGCAATTCTTGTACTCAGCACTCATGTGGCTCTGCACCCACCATGAAAGAGGCTGTTTCTGTTCCTCAATCCCCAAAGTCAGTTCTGGAGAAGAAGTCTCAGGTTTCCGAGCATACCAGTGCTCCTGCTGCCAAGTTTGTTTCACTAATCACTTCTCTGTGTGCTGTTATAGATGTTCTTTGGTGTTATTGAGAAACTTTTAGTTGCTCAAAATTTTGGTTTTCAAAGAAAAAAATTGTGTTTTTAGTTTATGTTGCTTTCCTTACGGGGAAGGTGAAGAAACTTAATTTGATATATATATATATATATATATGTTTTTTTTTTCATCTTTTGGAATTGGATTCAAGTTTCTAATACGCTCAGATGGGTTTTCTATTTTGCTTATGGTGGTTTAATATATGAAATTTTGACTTTAAGCACGAGAGTAATATTGGTTGAATTTCTGTCCATGTGTTCATTCCCTTCAGAAAAAAAATAAATAATAATTTTTCCTTTTTTTTTTTTTTTTTTTCCCCGTTTTATTTTTATTAGCTTTATCGATCTTGGTTTTTAAACCTGTTTCTAGATTGGAATTTTCAGTTTCTGATTGACATGGTCTGATGGATGCTTGTATTTCACATATCTTGTACTTTATCGATTTATTTATTATTTTGTTTAGGATGTGCAAAAAAATGTGGGTTTTACCATGCCATGATTTGATTTTTCACAATTTTCTTCCCATGTAATATTGGTAATTCGTCTATGAAAATTGTGTTCAGGTGCATTTATATTTTCTCTCATCACATACATATTGAAGCTTTTAAGAGTTTTGTTTGCTTTGTTGTATAGTTTGCCAAAAGGTTTTCAGAATTTTATCTTTGTTTTTGTGAATTTCAATCTTCATGCATGATGAATTCTTCTTATACATGTGGTATTAAATTATGATGAAAGCAAATTCTTAGCAGTAAAGTAAATGCAACAGGGCACAGGTGGTAGGATGGCCACCGATCAGATCATTCCGGAAGAACAACATGGCCTCTAATTTGGCAAAGAACAGTGATGATGGTGAGAGCAAATCTGGTTTTGGCTGTCTATATGTAAAGGTTAGCATGGATGGTGCTCCATACCTAAGAAAGGTTGATCTCAAAACATACATCAACTATATGCAACTTTCATTTGCTCTCGAGAAGATGTTCAGTTGCTTCACAATTGGTACTCTTTCTCTCTCTCTACATGGTTGTATTTCTTACATGGTTTCATGTAACCCATAGTATAAAGGGAGTTGCATATTAAATGTTGCAGAATTTCAAACAGTTGAAGTGTCGAATTCAAAAGTTGCATATTTAATCAAATTTCTATTAGTAATATCTTAAGTGTTTCTGATATGGTGCTATCAACTATTAAATTTGGAAATTAACCTTTCTACCCATAAATGAGACTTTTAATGCAGCATTAGCTTTTGAGAAACTCACCCCCACCAAATATGACTTCTAAGGCATTCTGGGAATGCCAAAGTGTCATATTCATTCAGGAAATATATGATTGACCCTGACCAGTAGAGAGGGAATAACCTGCTTCCTTATTTCTTCCTCGTTTTCGCTTGAAACAAATGCAATTTCTCTTAAAAAGTAGTTTCCAATATTGATAAGATTTTTTCCGGTATCCTTATTTTTTCTTTTGGACAGAGGTATTAGAGATAAATTGAAAAGGGTGTGTTTGCTTAAAGCTTATGAATGACTGTGATACAGGGCAGTGCAGTTCTGATGGACTTCCAGAGAGAGATGGCCTGACTGAGAGCCGTTTGGTGGATCTACTCCATGGTTCTGAATATGTGCTTACATATGAAGACAAGGATGGAGATTGGATGCTTGTTGGTGATGTCCCGTGGGAGTAAGTACTATTTTGACCTCACTCTTTCTTTATTCTTCTGATCTGAGCTCAGTCATGATGGTATTCATTATATTGCCTCTCTGATTTTTGTCTCCATTGTCTGTATGACAGTATGTTCACCGATACATGTAGGAGGCTAAGGATCATGAAAGGTTCCGAAGCAATTGGGCTAGGTATGTTTATCCTAACATCACAAATTTAATTCTATATTTCCAACATATATAATAATAATTTATTACTCTTATTAATATTATTTTGCCTAATCCATCTTTTGTGCTTTGCCTGCAGCTCCAAGGGCAATGGAAAAGTGCAAGAACCGGAACTAGCACAGCAAAGTACAAAGCAGAAGGCCTTTTCTATAGCGCCAAAACTGCATGTTAAGTTGGGTGCTAGTTGCAGAATCCTATATTTGTTTTCAGTATGTTAGAATTTGTGCATTTGATGGACTTTTTGTCAAGTTTTCCTACTAGGAGAAAAGAATTTCCTGGAGACACCCCCAGAATATATATGTTTCTCCTGATCTTATTTTTATGTCTCATGTACCCATGCCATGGATTCTGTTTACTGTATAAACATGGATTTTTTGCTGCTTGCAAAAAATATACTTCTTTCCTTTTTATATTCTTCTGTGGGCCATAATACTTAAATTCAGAGGGGAAAAGTAATTGAATTATTTCTTATGGATGCATCGCATTTGGCAACCATCTACTGCTATGGAATTAATTTTTCCACCAACTACATATTTCTTTTCAGATTAAACCCCATATGAGATCAGATTCAATTGGTTTCCAAATGATTACAAGGTTTACCAAAGTTGAATTTCGTCTGCCAATCCATGGGCCTACAATTTGACTTCGCCGAACTGAATTTTACAAGCAGTCTTTGGAAGTGGACTTTGAGATTTGGAATAGTGAAATGCTAAAGTTCAAATTACTTTGATTTATAATTATAAACCTTGTACAAGTATTCTTGTAGTAAAATCACAACAGAGATTGCAAAGTCTGGACCGGATAAACTTAAATCCTAGCATTCAAATTCAAAGTGAATGTTGACTTCAAAAAAGTCACGGCAATAGCAAAAAGGAAACCGAATATAAATGCCAAGTTTCTCCGTCTAAAACAACATAACTTTGAATTAAATGCGGTCTTAAGAATAACTATCTACTGTACAACCATTCAGTTCGTTTTAGTGAAACAAAATGTGTTTATAAATGAAGTAACATTTTTTATAAATAAAATAATATTGTCTATTAATATCATATTAATATTACTTCGTTATAAACTTTATTATTTCATTTATAAACAATGTTATTTTATTATAAATTTTAATAATATTGATTCATTTATAGACAATGTTATTTTATTTATAGACAATGTTACTTTATGGATGATAATTGGATCAGTACAACTATTAAGAAATTCCTCGAGTGTGAAGTTCGACAGTCAGGAAAGAATCTAAAATAAGGTTGGTAAATGTTATGAAGTACTAGTGATACAGAACAACTGTCAAATGAAATTGAATAAAAAGAAGAATAAGGAAAGGAACAAAATGAAAGGAAAACAGCCAACTTAAATAACTCTGAAAAAAATATCAAAAAAGGGATGCAAGCATAATATTAACAAACTAGAGAAAGCTAAACAAAGCCTCTTCATCAAGACAGCTCTAAAACTACTGTCTGGATATCTGTAGGTAAACCATCTGAGTATATCCATTAAATACAGAGTTATCAAGTCTGGTTAAACCAAGCCGCTGGAATAACCCAAACCGGCCATCTTCTACAATAGGAGGTTGTGAACGAGCAGGATCATATCTAGTTTGATGAGTGAGAGATGGTCCTGCCACTGGAGGAAGCTCCCAATAAACATCAAGGATTGATTCCACAAACCGGCTGTTTTGAAAATGTTCAGAATAGGAAATTGGCTGGTTACTGTGGTTAAAATTATCCCGCATATACCCTCTCACACCCCACCAAGCTTCATTTGGCCCACAAAGTTCTTCTATATGCACTGCTTTCTCCCAAAACTTTTTCCTTTTAGACCTAATCCTAGCTTCATCGCTGTCTTTAAAGCAGCTGTGACCACCTCCTACAGCAAGGAAAATAACTGATTATTAAAAAGTTACTCTACAATCACAAAACCATCTTTACATGTCAAGCTATAAATCTTAGCCAGACAAAACAAACTCTGTAAAAAGAAGATAAAAAATCAAGCAAATATGGCCCAGAAAACTAATCAAATCAGCATTTCTTTTCTACACTGATAATCTCATACCAGATATTATCCCAAACCTGGAAATAATAAATTGGTATTATCTATTGAAAAAATTGCATTAAAACAAAACGGGGAAACAAAGACTTTCAAAATAGGTTGGCTTAAATAGGACATGCTCTGTTCATTGGAAAAGCATAAAGTATTGCCCATTTCAGCTGGGGGAAAAAAATAATTTATTTTAAAATTTTTCTCGTGTATGATGTACATAGAGAGGACTGAAGAAAATTCATTCACTTGTATGCATACATGTAAAACATATACAAACACAAGAGAGAAGGACATTCCCAAATATTAGAAATGTGGCATAGTTCAAAGCTATGACCATGGGACATATACCCATGTCCTGACGATATAACACATTCCCAGTCATAACACATGGGCACTTTAAAGTTGTTAAAATATTATCAGAACTGTGTAAAACAAAATACCAATGAATCCTGAAAAGATAAGGAAGAAGATGAAGATACACAAGCAATTGGCATACTGTCAGCACAATGCTTATAAATAACCAACTAAGGGGAAGATAGGGCATGCACCTCTTATATAGGACTGATCACAAATTTGCCTTAAGGAATAGTGGTCACCAGTTCCAGTATCATAGTTATCCTCAAAAACTAGATGTCGAAAACCAGCATCCAGTGCCTGTCGTATTCTGCTCAGAAAATCAAACAGCGTGAAGGATTCAGCAATCAACAAATCTAAAGCAGGTGGCAAGATTATTAAAGGAGCAAAATTGCAGTGAAATGCTGTGAATACCTTTTCAATTCATTCTGATGGTCATCAAAAAAAATAAGAACCCGACTAAGATCAGTAATGCCATGTTTCTTCATTACTTTAACCCAATCAATACTTCCAAAATCTATGAAGTCTTTTCCGGCAAAGTATGTGCAGTTTCCATCAACATATGCAGGCCCCTTCTTTAGATACTTCTCTGGATGCCGGGGTGTAATTGATATTATTGGTGTCTCTGGCATTGCTTGCCGCAAAACCCAAGTGGAATGCCCTTTAAAAGCCCCACTCTCAATCATCAGATCTGGCTTCAGCCACCGGGCAATGAACCAAAGCCCAAAGCTGTGGTCGAAACCCATTCCATACATATTATTTTTTATTGGTCGTGTTTCATATATTGGTACGAACTCTTCCAAGCCCTTGATTAATTCCTTAGATGTCCATTCAACTGTTTTTCCATGTTTCGATCTGCCTTTTGCCAAGGATAAGATTATAAGAATCAACACAAATATAGACTCAAGGTTCTTATTCTTGAGATAAGAAATTTAAACTGAATCCCAATATTAAACTCAAAATCCATATTATCCGCTTTCCAGATATCCTATAAGATTTCAGACAATATCAAATTCCATGATGCTGGGGAAAGGGATTGACAATGGCATTTATGCTCCAAACAACACCTAACACATACAATATCATCAAATTGGGATTTGACCACATTACAAATAAAATGGAACAGCCACACCTGAGATAAAATTATATACTATCATATACAAAAGCGATAGAAAATATAAGGCTGCATGCAAATTTATAAACTATAAGTTGCCATTTGCTATGTTCATTAAGGATATAAATAGAATGAAGCATGAAAAAAAATGGAGACCACAACAAAGAACATGTAATTTCCATGGGCTGCTGAAGCATGCAAACAACATATGGAACCCCCCATTATAATATGTCTAACAAGAATTACAATGCAAATAAGAAAAACGACATTGGTAGCAAAATACTAAATGTTAATGAGCTTATACAAGCTATGTGCCTTAGTTGTGTACAACAGATACCAACCGAAAATAAAACTTAATTTTTTCGAAATCCTAAGTCGCAACTAGCATCCAATCCAAACCAAGAAGCCAACAAAATTCGAAAAAATCTTGTAAACTAAATCAAAATTTGGAAATAAATCAACTCATATCACCCTCATAAAACTAGTTAACTTAACCGAGCTAACCTTTCCTTTGTTTCTATAAGCCCCAAAAGAATATGATCCTAGAATGTCCAAATTCCAACTTTTATAAACAAAATCCTCTATTTCCTCAGCTCAGCTACCGCACCGAGTCTACAATTCAACGATTACAAAAAAAAGAAAAAAGAAAAAAAAGAACAAAACCATTGATTACCGGTAAATAAAACCCTCAATCCAATACCCCCAACGGAAATACCAAGAAAAAAAAAAAAAAAAGAACGTATATATATTAAAAAGACTCAAACCCTTTATAGCGGCCAAAGTAAAACCCAGATCTAAAATTAAGAGAGGTAACACCCCCAGATCAAATCAGAGCGAGGAACACTCACACCAGGGCACGCCGAGGGATCCGAAATCCGATTCGAGGCCGTCGAAGCCGAAGAATCCGGATCGAGATACGGAGTTGTAAGGTGAGACGCTGACGAATGTGCGAGAGTTATAGATGAGGGAGAATATTAAGAGGAGGAGGAGGAAGAGAAGAAAGAGGCAGGGCCAAATGGGTCCGATTCGGTTGAAGTAGTTGGTAGCCCGGGTGGTGAAAAAGGAGATGGGCAGGTGCTTCTTGGTCTTGGACTCGTCGGCGGTGGGTTCGTCGTCGTTGGCAGCTTCGTCGGCGTGAGAGGCGGCTCGGCGGGCAGAGAGGACCCGCTCCAGCATTTTGGCTGTATTGGTAGGAGAAAGGGATGCGGAAGTACCCAGATGCATCGTGTTGTCTCAGACTTTGGGAATGACGGAGGTGGTGCTGTCTCTTTGCTCTTTGTAACGTATAGACGACGTCTTAATTAAGTGGATGAGACTGAGCTGAGTGACTGACCCACTCTACTCTCTTGGTTTGTGAATTTTGATATGTAATTTGTTATTTAATTGGTTATTGTTATTATTATTTTTAATTGGATATCAGATCTGATAACTTACCTATTGCTAATGGTTAAGACTTCTTTTCCTAGCAAGGCTTTGTTTATTTTCATTTACTCCTTCTGAAAATAAAAATAACAAAAAAATCAAGTCTCAGTGTAGTTTTTTAAACTATTTTTATTTAATCCTTGTATTTCTGTATTTAAAATATATATATATATATACACACANTATACACACACACATATATACAGTTAGAGTCTAGTAGAGTTCACTTCATTTAAGCCTAATTATATATATACATATTCTAATAATTTTTCTGTTTAATATACATCATGTATACTAGTTAGGAAAATATTGAAACTTTGTACAATCAAAATACTAATGGTTATAGAATTTCCAAAATTAAACACATCTAAAGTACAATAATACTATGCATACTAAAAAATTTATCAAATAACAAATGTTATATTTATATAATTTTAAATTTTTAAATAGATAAATAAATTAAAAATTAAATTAATTATATAGTGGGGCCAAAAAATAGCATTGTTTTTATCGTAGAGGTTAATATAAAGGAGGGAATTAATTAATAAGGAAGTTTGGGTGTTGGAAGTTAGTTTATTTACAGTAGAAATAATAATATGTACAAAGGCAGAGGCCAATTTAAGAAGTCTCTGCAGTTATAGAATATGCACCACCACCAGTTTCTCTAAAAACTAAAAGAGATCGGATTCGTCAGTCGTAGCAGAGAGAGAAATGGCCTCGGGGCCATCAGAGTCTCCCCCAGACCCAATAAGAAGGGGTACGTCAACCACACGCAGCGACAAGTCGAGGATGCTGGGAAGAAGCATTTCAACCAAAGAAGCATCTTTCTCGGAGTTTCCGTACACCCCGCCTGGCCGTACTTTACCTCCTTCTCTCTCCCACAGCCTCCACGCTTCCCCTGTCTCTTCTCCTCTCCGCCACTCCAACACTTGCTATCGCTGCATCTCTTCCGTCCTCAGAAAGGACGGCCAGATCTTGTCCATGGCCTCCTCATCCCACGGCCTCCTCTACACTGGTTCCCAGACCAATGTCATCCTGGTTTGGAACCTTCCTGACTTCTCCCACTGCGGACAGCTCAAGACCAAGGCTTCCATGGTTGTCGCTCTCCACGTGTCCCATGATCGGCTTTATGCTGCCTATGGCGATGCCAAGATCAGAGTGTGGCAGATTTCATGGGACGGAAGCTTCAACCATGTCCGTTTGTCCACCATTCCAATCTCCCGAAGCTATGTCCGCAGCTACATCGCCGGAAAAGCTAAGACGGTGTGCTAATTAATTTTTCAATACCAAATCTGAAGCTTTCATAACAAAATAATTTATTATGTATAACATCTTTTATTGCATTGCTGATTATGGCCTTCTTTAATAATATTGTCAATGTTAGGATCTCATGGGTGTGCATATTTAGTCTCTGTTGATTAGGCTCTGAAATTAGAGTAGACATTTAGTGGGCAATCATAATTATAGTAGGAATTAGACTTTAATATGCTAACATTATATAACATTCACCAACCCAATCTACCTCTCTCTGTATATAGTTGTGCTTGGGCAATGGGCAGACAGAGCTACTTTTGAGTACGAATATGATCCAGCAGTAGTAGTAATAATAATAATTATTATTATTATTATTGGGTGGTTCTCTTTATGACCATCACCAAACGAGACAATATCTATTCAATATTTGTATATTTATATTACCAAATTACGAACTGAATTCGTTTAAAGCTATCACCGCCTCCCTTCAAGATGCATGGCATGCTACTTGGGCACATTTTATGTTTGCTTCTATATAACTAATATTATAATATTGTATATGTGGCAGATGAAGCATATGGGGCCCATAACCTCGCTGGCGATCAACGAAGCGGACGACATCCTCTACTCGGCTTCCGTCGACAAAACAGTAAAAGTGTGGCGAATTTCAGACCTCAAATGCACGGAGACCATCCAAGCCCATACGGACCCAATCAACGCCATCGCTGTCAGCCGCGACGACGGAGTGCTCTACACGGCCTCCGACGACGCCACCGTCAGAGTTTGGCGCCGGAACTTCTGCCGCGGAGGACGGCCGGCGCACTCGCTGACAGTGACGCTGCCGGCGAAGCACTCGCCCGTGAAGGCCTTGGCTCTGACAGCAGAGGGTGGGGTGGTGTACGGAGGGTGCACGGACGGGTACGTGCACTACTGGGTGAAGGGGTGGTTGGCGGGGCAGTTGCAGTACGGAGGTGCGCTTCGGGGTCACACGCACGCCGTGATGGGATTGGGGAGCGTGGGGAAGTATGTGGTCAGTGGGTCCGCCGACTCCACCTGCAGGGTTTGGAGCAGAGGCCAGGACTGTCAGCATTCTTGCGTGGCGGTCCTTGTGGGCCACCGTGGGCCCATTCGCTGCGTCTCTGCATTTTCTGGACGCGAACCGACGGATCAGGATGATTACAATGAAGACTCCGGTTGCACAATTTGCACTGCCAGTCTCGATGGAGTTGTTAAAGCGTGGCGGCTCACCACCACCGCTTCCGCTGCTAATAATTCCAATCCGTCTTCACCGCAAAGTGGGTGCGATTATTTTGAGCTCTGAAATTAGACGGATTTTATTATATAGTTTGCAATTTACTATCTAGGAGATTCACTGCTTTTTGATAAATTGGAAGAACAGAGGTTAATGTATCAGTAAATTCTAAGCAGTGGACGCATCCGGATTAATCTGTCTGTTTATATTTTATTATCATGATTCAATTAGCAGGATAAATTAAGCTTTCAACTCAAACTTTAAAAGTACTGAATTCCAAAGATTAAAACTTTTACATTGTACTGCTGTCTTTTTTTTTTTCTTTTTCTTTTTTTGTAAGATTGAACTGCTGCCTATATATATATATTATTAGCTATATATATGTGCTTGGATCGAAATTAATTTGACTAGTCATTAATATACACAACCAAATTCAACAGAGATGAAGACAAATTAGAAAGAAAAAACGCCAAGCAAGCAATTAGGACGTGCTAGCTGGTAATTAATAGCCTGCATGACTTGTAATCTCTGGAGGCTGCAATTCCAAGCCATGGTTGGGATTTTCATCATCAGATTCAGAGCGAGAGTTGTCCTTCTTTAAGAGGCGATGAGCAATGCAGCAAAGCTGAAGCATACGCAGACCGAATAGAATGCCTATAACTATCGCAGCTGATATGACATAGTCTTTGATGGAATGGCCTCTTTTGCAACCAACAAAAACTCCTACACACACCATGCTTATATATAATAGCATTACGCATGTGTACTGAATGTTATGTGTATACATATATAAACACAACTTGTACATAGTGATGGAAGGTTTCCTACTGAGTGTATATTCTTTGCCTTCGACGAAGACCATTTCATCGCTTGTCTCTCAAGTATGGAATCGGGGGGTAGAAAAGCAGATCGGATATTATTCCTCGCCCAGTCAACCTTGCTAACTTTATTTGATTACTAACTTTACAATTTTGTATTTAAATACTAGCTAAAAGTTCTTTAACATCTATTTATTTATTTATTTTGGCCATCAAAAGCTATTAGCATTAAACGTGTGGGAGTTTTATATGAAACAAAAAGACAAAAATTAAAATCAAATAATCCAATATAAAAGTGAATTAGAGAAATTAAAAATTAATATCGTTCTTTTAATTTTTGGACAAATAAAATATGAAAAATAAATAAATGAAAGGGTAAGCCCAAAACTTTACGGCTGGGCTGGATGGAACTGTGTGATTATGGCCCACATCCACTTCCTGGACTCGTACGATGTTAACGATCTAATTCTTAACACGTGTCCAGTGCGTGTGCTCTCCAATTCGGCTCTTTCGTTTCACTCTTCGCCGACTCATCGGAGTTCCGACGACGGATATAGAAATACACACATAATCATACGCTGATGATAGCTTGTAGATCTCTCTGCAGGTACGCCCTTCTATATCTTTTCAACCCCCTGTTTCTTTGGTTGCCAAGAAAATAATTGAGCTAAAGAAACCCGATATAAAATATATTAATCAAAAGCGCGCAAAGTCAAAAAGAAAAAAGAAAAAAAAAAACCTAGCTTATTTTGCTCTTAAAAACTAAATTAAGAAATAAAGTACAAGGTTTATTTATTATTTATGTTTTCTCTCTATTTTCTCGGAAATTATGGTCAGCGGTTACAGAAAATTATCCAAGTGATGTTTTTTACAATTATTATTATTATTATTTTAAATTTTTTTTTGGAAGAAATGCTTTTTTGTGATTTTTCTATACTATAGTTGCAGAGTGGACCGCATTCTGAAATTAACGAATTCTTATCTCGCATTAAAGCCACTAAATAACTTTCAGGTCAGAACTTATTTTTGTATTAATAGTCATAAATTACTGTATTCTATCATAACCAAAAAAATTCTTTATTTTTATACTGTTTGGCGGGGAAATTTTGTTGGACTGGACTGCTGGACCTAAAATTGATACTCGCAGAGATAAATGAAAGAAAATGTTTTTAAAAGTTTAGAAACATATGTTGTTATTAGAAGAAGAACTGAAATTTGAGACAAATTTAAGTTTTTTCGTTCGTTCAACTTTTTCGATATCAACTTCTGCAACAGGTATATCAAACTTATCATGGTTTGAGCTGCAAGGTTGCAATGGGTAGTAGAAATGATAAGCAGAAGGGTGGTGAAGGGAACAAAAAGCTCAAAACAATTAATCCGGTTACTCAAGCCAGTTCCTTTGAAGGTTAGTATCTTTTTGCCAATAGAGTAAGCAGAATATGTCATTATTTTTGTCAAATATGCTGGTCCTTTGAATGCAGTAGATTTCCTGTTAGCTTGTACCGAGATATGTGGAACCATGTCATTATTCTGAAACTTGGTGTGATAACTCACACATTATATCTGGCTTCTTTTAACGCATTGATCAGTCTTTTCGAGAATAGTATAATAACTTAATAAAAATAGACATGAAATAAGGATATTTCAATGGTTCAGTTACCTTCAGTTTCATTATCACTCAGAAAGTGTAGTTGTGAATTAGCAGAATCGGTAAAGGATGTCAACATCGCATCAGAAGATGAAAGTCAAGAGCAAGAAATGCAATTTAGCACATCTACCTCTGGTTCAATTCAGCAAAATTTGATAGAGGTAGCTAAACCAGTGATTGAAGTAACAGATCCAATTACAAGTTCAGGTGCATTGCAGGGTAATGTAGAAGATAGATCAGAGGCTTGTACTGAAAAGCATTCTATTTCAGTCGAGGCAAGATTGCATTTTCTCAACATCTTTGATTTGCCCTACATATGACTATATGAAGTTTCCAGCACCTTAACATCATCCCATTTCCTTGTTACTTTGAATTTCTTTTGTTATTTCTTTTGGCTGAGGTTGGGAAGGATGCATTGCTTCTTCAGTCTTTGTTAATGCTACTGAACAAGCAATATGACTTATATATCATCAGGTTGTAAGCTTTTTCATGAACTTTTTGAGGGAGGTTAGCACCTACTAGACATGGACCTCAAAAGGCAATTGGCAAATTACATCTTTTGTTGCTTGCTTTAGTATCTTGATCTTACAGAATGTTTTCTTCTACTTGGAACTGTTACTTATCTTTCTAATGGATTTATCCTTTTCGCTTTAAAAAGCCTGCCGTTCATCCCTAAAAGTGAGTTGTGTTTGAATTTTGTGCAAAACAAGAGAAATAACATCACTTTACTTATTGGGTTCGCACTTTCTCATAGTATGTTCACATAGCCAGCTCCTTTAATTTCTTTCTTTGATTTGCAGGTAGGTGCTTCATTAATGCGATTTATCAAAGGAAAAGGGTATGGAATTGCAGTATGTGGATATTTAAAGTTGAAAATCCATGCTTATATTATATGCTTATTGAATTCTAATTGTAATTTAAGTTTCTCAGGGGATCTACGCAGAAAAATATTGAAGAGGAGATGGGAATTAAGATAATATTTCCACCATCAAAGAAGGAGGATTCCATTGGTAAGTTGTAAGGTTCAATTTTTATGGTTGTTTTATTTCTGGTTTCTGCAATATATGCTTGATTTGGATCTCTAATCTTTTTAAATTTATTTCATAATTGTGATAAACATACTCATGTTAATATGATCTAATATGAAATTTCTGAAAACTTCTGAAACTTATTTGAAGTATAAATGTGACGATGGAAATAACCTTTGTTTGATTATATTCACGTGGTGATCTTTTATAGTCATCGAAGGAATTTCAGTTGATAGTGTAACTAAAGCTTCAGCAAAGATCCAAGCCATAATTGATGAGGTCAGTTTCCTATTCTTTTGATTTAGAAATATGTGGGGGTATCTTTCCATTTCATCCTTTACTTTTACCTAGATGATTTTATGCCAGTTGCATGCATTTGATATATGCCTTTTTTTTAACTTTTTGATGAGGAACATATTCTTTACGACTACTTTCTTGTCATCCTTGTTCGCAAGCACATTTTATTTAAACACATAATTGATGTTTTTTTTTTTTGTCTGAATACAGGCAGTCAAAAGCCCAAATCTTGATTATTCTCATTTTATTTCACTTCCATTGGCGATTCATCCTGAATTGGTTGATAAGCTCATCACTTTTCAGAATTCCATATTGGGATTGAGTGGCTCTTCCTTGGACGAGAATGTGGATAGCGATACCAACGAAGATTGCAGCGAGAATGAAAATGAAGATAAGCCAGATAAAGGACCTGATGTTTTAGTTGAACTTGAAGCCGATAATAACAATGAGCGTGTTAAAGTGAATCTAACCAGCATACCTCTTGTCTCTTATGCACCTAAAGAATCAAATTCTTCTACTCTCTCTGGTAAGGATACATAAATGCTGAATGATATTTGTGGAGCATAAAAGTTTTTAAGTGAAAAATGATGATATATGCGCCAGTGTCTCAGTGTTCTTTTCACTTGTTAAAGTCACTTCACAGATTGCCATTGTTAGGAAAGGATTGCATGAGGGGTGGATGGCATAATATCTTTACCCCTGTAGCATGTTATCTTCATTCAAAGTCATTGAGGATCACCTGTTTATGCTTTATTTATCAAATGATTGATTTTTTTGTTCTAATAAAGTCTGGTAATATTTGTACACTCTACAGACCTCGGAATTGACAAATCCATATTCATTAAACCAAAAACTTTTCACTTAACTGTTCTCATGTTGAAGTTGTGGAACAAAGATCGTGTTCATGCAGCTGCAGAGGTTTTGCAGGTAAAATTTTAATGTCAAGATATATTGTTGATGGCTGTACCTGATGCCAAATGTTATGTTTTCTAACAGAGCATCTCGACAAAGGTGATGGATGCCTTAGATAATCGGCCTGTGTCTATAAGGCTTAAAGGGCTGGTAAGAATTGTTACTACGTTTACCAATTCTTCATATTCTACTAAGATTTATTTATCACATAATTGGCTTATAAAGTAGCTTAGCGTTGCTCTAGTGGTTGGCTGCTGTTTCTTCATTTTGTATATTGTATCTGACAAGGATTGAATCTTCCAATTCCATTACCTTAACAGGATAGTATGAGAGGTTCCTTGGCCAAAGCCCGTGTTGTTTATGCTCCTGTGGAAGAAATTGGCAGTGAGGGCCGACTTTTGCGTGCTTGTCGTATCCTATTTTTAAAGAAATTCCCATGTCATTCCAACTTTTCCTGTATTTGTAATTATTTAAGAAAATAATATTGATACAAAGTAATCCTCCCTGGTTTCAGTGGGTTCCAATTCAATTTGCAGCTATTCTTTAAGAACCTCTTTCAATTCCCTTAGCTTTCATAGAAATCATTATGGATGCATATGTTAAAGCTGGACTTGTTCTTGAGAAAGATGCTAATCAAAAGTTAAAGGTATAGCATAAGATCTACTTTATTTTATTTTGTTTTAGTTTGTATATTGATAATGGTGTTTATAAAAAGCGTAAATATTTTTTATTGCTTTTTAGTGCTTTTCTAATTCATTCAGATTTGAGTCTTCATTCAGCTCTTACTGGCTCATACTTGCAAACTATGCTACATCATCTCACTTACCCCACTCCAAACCAAATATTATAAGGACACATTAACTTGAACTCCAAAGATTGGAACACTTCTTTTAATTCTGCTATGTTTGTGCCTTTATATTATTCATTACTACCGTTAATAGATCATAGGTGACTAGCCAATTATAACAGTGTTTTTCTTTTTTGGGTGTTCTTGAATTGCAGCTGCATGCAACAGTGATGAATGCAAGGCATAGGAAGAGGTATTGTTTCAAACTACTTTGACTTGTATTTTAATTTTCTGTTGTCATGCTCATCACCTCCCCCGAATTTTAGGTCTAGTCCATGAAAGTCCTCTTTTGCCTTTTGGGTGATCTATGTATCTGCTATATTTCAGGAAGATATGGAAAAGAAAGGGTGATTCCTTTGATGCACGTTCCATTTTCAAGCAGTATGGATCTGAGGAATGGGGAGATTATGTTATCCGTGAAGCTCATCTTTCACAGAGGTTTGTGTTTGGTGAGAATGGATATTATCATTGTTGTGCTTCTATACCATTTCCTGAAAATGTTCACGTTGACTGAATTTTATTTATCTATTTTTTTAAAAAGAAAAAAGCTTGCACTCATGTGTATTTCCTATTTACTTTTCTCTTATGTTAAAATTAGAAGAAATGGAATTTACTTGATAAATTTGGTTCAACTGCCAAGGGTTGGGGTAGGAACGTATAAGAATAAATCTCACAGTTTAGTTGCTTTCAGACTCATGCTTGGAGTCCATACTTATAGTTTGTTGGAAAACAAAACCAAAAAAAAAAAAAAAAAAGTAAAATAAATGATACTGAGATTGTCCATGAGCTATTCTTTGGACACTGCCCTCTGCGATAATTTTTCTTCTATGTGTTTTTCCTTGAATCTATATAAATTTTGTTCATTTGTAAATTGAAGACGTCTGTATCTGAAAGTTTCCTTGATGATAGATCTTTTCTTTTTCCTTTTTAAAATAATAATAATAATAATAACAACAATCATAGTTATTGAAGAAATGCTTATATTTGCAACATTATAAGCATCCTAACAAGCTTTGTACGTTTCCCTTTTTACATATTTTGACTGCGAATCCACATTTCGCCCCCTCGCTATCGAAGTCATATTTTATAATACTTAATAACTGCCTATATGTGACTGAAATTATTTTGAATATTTGAAAGCACTTTCATAAAATAAAACCAAATGATTGAAAAACCAAAGAAAAAATTGATGAGTTTACAATTATTTATTAGCAACGGTGAGAGTCCCACCAAGTGCAGGAATCTTGCGGTGTTATTGCACTTGCTGGGAGCATGATGGGTTGTATTGTTGAAATTTATGACTCATGCAAGGGATTCTCAACATGCATCTGAAGTTAGAATGGCAAGTGCATCCATTTCTCTGATGTACGGTGCATGGATGAACTCATAAGCTACCTGAAAATGGAAATCAATCTAGAAACTTGGCGTTGCTGGTTTGATCAAACTTGTTGCTTTTGCTGGGATGGGTAGAGATATATAGTTCTGTGAAAATTAGACAGTGAAATTTGGTCCTAAAAGGAAAGAAAATAAAAAAAGACAGCGTCCATTGGATATTATCAGAACTGGATATTTGCTAAGCCAAGTTTACATGGTCTAGAAGCAGCTGTTTCTGCCATCTACTGGAAACGCTTGTCTGAAGCTTTTTCTCTACCCAAGAGGGTGATAACACGGGGCTCGTCTCACACTCCGTAATTTCTCCATGTTCCTCTATTGCAGACTCATCCATGTTTTCCTTTTCACTGGGAAAAACTTTAACCCTCCATACCTTAAAAGTTTGGTCCAGACTTGCACTATAAACCAACAAGCCTTTTACCACATTCTCTGTTTCCAGAGAAACTGCTAAGCATCTTACTGGTCCATGATGACCTTCTATGACGGCAAGACAAGTATGAAAGCAATTTCCTTCCTCCCTCCTCCATACCCGTATAGTTGCATCCTCAGAGCCGCTGAAGACTAATTCTTCAATGGCTACCAAGCAAAGAACAGCAAAATGATGGCCTTGCATAAACCCTCCATGGTTATATCTCCCTGACGTTTGCTCCTTCTCCCAAAAGTTTACGAGCCCATCTGATGAACCAGAGTAGAGAAGGCATGTAGTTGGTGACAAGCTCAATGCTAATGCATTGACTGGAGAGAGCTGGAACTTCAGGGTTATGGTTAGGATGTGGGAACTTTCTCCATAAACCCTTCTCCATATTTTCACTGAACCATCAGAGGAACAAGTAAAAACACATCCATCTTCTTGGTTGATAACAATTGCATTTACAATACCTTCATGAGCCACAAACGAATCTACGCATCGGTTCTCGTTGATCTTCCAAGCCTTGACTGTTTTGTCCCTTGATCCTGTGTATAGAAGCTTGTCTTCAGGGTTGTAGGCTAGGCAAGTGATATGATCTTTGTGTTGTTGGGTGCTCTTTTTTGAGAAAGACAAGAATGGTTTCCTTTTAGGTAAGGTTCTAATCTTCTTTGGTAGAAAATTCTCCGCAGATGAGGACACATCCCAAATTCGAATTCTGAAGTCACCATGAGTGGTGAACAGAAATTTTCCATGGGCTAAGATGGCACGGATTTGACCACTAGTGGCCTTTATATAACCTATTTCTGTGCAATCTGGTTGCTTCCATGCATGAATTCGGCTGCTTTCAGAGCCAGTGAATATGAAGTCTTTAGTGAGTGCGATGGAGAAAATTTTACCTTGATGGCGGTGGAGTGAGGCTATACAGTGGTAAAGAAGGGGCTGTGAGGGCGAAGTGCGGACGGGGGAGAGTGTCCACGGCGTCTCAGCCGGACTTGTAGGCCTCAGTGGGATTGATGTTGCAGAAGCAGCAGATGGTCTTGCAGAAGCAAACTGAACAGATGGTTCATGTGAATTCTGTTGGTTACCAAAAGAGAGTCTTCGTGGTAAATTGATACTCTTCCTTTCTTCATCCATAAAGCTCCATTCGTTTCTCTGGCCATGGAATTCCATGGCGGATGAGAAAAATGATGAAAACAATCGTGTTGCGAAACCTTGAAGAGGCGTTTAAATCAAGTAAATGTGTCTTAGATTTGTAGTTGGGGTTTACTCAGAGGGATGGAAAGCTTTAAAGTGGGCAATATTAATTAGAGAACCAACTCAACCGTAGAGAAAATGCAATCAAATCTCTTAAACGTACACACTAATTAGTATATTTCTTAATGGTTGTCAGAAAGGAGTTTGGCTGGAGAGATTTCTTTGTTTTGGGAAAGCTATTCAGCAATCTGTATTAGAAACATATACCAAAATCTAAGGGCGTCGATCATTTCTTGCCGCTAGAAATCTCTACAACCTCTGCCATTTCAATGATTTTTGTGCTTTACATATCAATAGTTGTTAAGAGTTTAATTTAATGCATTCTCTTTTCTCGGGAAAAAACTAGCATAGCTACGCTATTCTCAATGCATAAGCAGGATATAGAATACCATAGTAGCGTTGAGGATTGCATGAATATAATAAAGAAAATCACTATCTTTTTTCCCAAGGCTAGAGAAGCTTAGTGAGGTTCTATATGATCTTATTTTGGGGTAAATAGGAACAAATAAGAGAAGGGTGAGAGGAACCCCACTTATTGAATATCAAACACATAAAAAGAAAGAAAGTTGTTGGATGTAAAACTAACGATTTTAATATTACGAGTAATGATTGACCTACCCAGCATCTCAGACATTCATATACTCTGTCTTGCTGTTTCTAATTGGTGCAAAGAGACTGCAAAGTGGAGAACTATGAATATCAGAATGCACAGCCAAAAAAGAAAACGTACATAGCCAGCTTTTTCCAGCCAATTCTGGGTTCGAAACTATGGAACATTTGGTTCTCTATCATTCTCACTGTGGACTTTTTGATATATACCATGTGGCTATTCCTCCATTTTACTTTTTGATAAAGGTACTGACTGCATTGCTTAAGATTGCAAAGTGATGAGAAACAGCAGTGAGAGAAAACAGTGAGCTGTTTTTAGTGAAACTTTGATGAGTAAGACTAAGACGTATCATACAGAATAAAAGAGAGCTCTGAAAACATTACATTCATATCATAGACTAAGATCTGTTGTCTATGAAACAAAGTACAACAGGCCGGCTAATGTTTTTTTTTTGTTTTTTTTGGGGCGAATAGTACGGCTAATGTTTGTTCTAGATGAAAGCGACTAGCTAGCTATTAGCTCCAATGGGCTTACTAAAATTCATATCATAACCTATGGTAGGATATTTATTTTCGGATCCGGATTTCCACTATGTTTTGTGAATTTATTGGATTCATTTTCAATTATATAATTGAACTCTTGCAAGGGTTTGAAAACATAATGGAAACTTAAGAAATATATATAAGGGATGTGAAAGAGTAGCCCAAACAATCTAGAAGAGGAGATAAATAAATAAAAATGGTTAATTGCGCTTTTTACTTTGATTTGTAAAATCTTACGATTTAGGTGCATAAGAACTGTTAAGGTTTCTATTTTCTTTTCATTGATCATCACTCTAATATTTTTCTTCAAAGACTTCGTTGTAAATTTCTAGAAAGAATTGGTACAAATTTGTTTAGATAAAATTGAGAATTTGACCAATTTGTAATAAATTTAAAAATTAAAAAGCCTAAATTGTTATGTTTTTAAATTAAGAGCTTAAATTGTAAAATTTTACAAATCAAAAGACTAAAAATAAAGTTTTCTAAATNCAAAAGTATCAAAGTGCAATTAACTTAAAAATAAAAATATAAAAAGGAAGTTAAAGATAATTTTGAAATTTTAGACTAAAAATAAAGTTTTCTAAATGTATTTTTAAACAGGTAAAAGTGAATAGTTTCTTGAAGTTAATTATTATTTATCAGAAAGGTTTATCATGGTCAAATTAAATTGGTTTATAAGGTTTAAATTTCCCCAAATGTTTACTATTTTCCAAAATCTTAATTTTAAACAATTAACTTTTATCAAATCATTTCGAGATTTTAGAGCTTTGAAGTTCAAAATACACTATCTTAATTTTTTTATTAAACAAGAAAGGTGATTAGACTCTTGGAATCAATTATTGGAAAAGTTTAATTTGGTCAAAATTGGCTTATAAGGTTAATTGAGATGAAGAATTCATAGTTGGGTTGCATGACTGCTCATTGTTTAATTCATATGCAAGCATAGTCCTTCTTTCTCGCATGCACGGCTAAATAGAGTCAAATAAATACAGAAAAATTAGAAAACTGAAATGTGAATGCATGCATACAGCCCTTTGCCCCATAAGAATATTATTAAGCACCACCTCTGAATTTTTTTTTCAAAAATTATATTAACATGTTTTTGATTATTAAAGATTTGAAGTCTATGAATTTGCCATGATCTAGAAGCAAGTTAATATTATAAGCGCGCAGCCAAACAAATTAGATAAGGATGTATAAATATCTTCTTCTCATCTAAGTTTCACCTAACCATTTAAGATCATATTTATACACAAAATCAATCACAAGCTTACTCGCAATGGATAAGGCCAAATTGAAAGAAAGATCCAAGAGAAACACACTAACCCGTGACGTCTTTGCAAAAATACTAATTCTTTCTCCTAAACGGCTTGGCGTTTCATTAATTGGATCAAAACATTATCAGTAGTTCAGTACTTTTCCTTTTCCTTCATATATAACAACACCATCTGCTTGTCGTTTTTCTATTGATGACATGCCATTTTACCATCCAAATCACAAACATGTTATTTCTGTAAACATCGCCATGTTTGCACGATTCCATTTTTAGAGAGCAACGACATTATATATAAGTCACACATGGCAACCAATATAAATCATACATATTGACATATACAATGGTAATCTCTCATACATGTCATGCATGCATTTTTTTAATACTATATTTTGATAGTATCATAGGCATCATGTCATAAACTTTGCGCAACATGAAACTATGCGAGATAATAAAAGAGCATAAATATATACCAAAAAATACATTTTTTTTATGAATATTAAACTGCATTAAAGCACAAAAGATGCATCCAAAAGGAGTTTACATAGTCATTATTCAGCAAAAGCTGAAATAATCCAATAAATACTCGGTTTGTATTTTGATACATTATTTTGGGTTTCCGAAAGACTAATATAAACGGTAAATAATAAAAAATCAGCCTCGAGTGAGTTAAATCATATTGAAGTGAACCAAATAGTAGTAGTAGCTAGCCTAGCGGGTTACTTTTTTTTTGATGAATTAGTAGGTTACTAGTTTAATGGTCTATATATGCTTTGCATATATATGGTCTGTATCTGCATGTGCCAAAACAAATGCTCTGTCATAGACCAATACATGTAACATGAACAAGGGATTTGGCTCTTCTATTAATTATTGTAAGTTATCCAAATTATTATTATTATTATTATTAAATGGCAGTAGGTATTCTTCAAAAACCTTGATTCCCACAGATCACAGTCCCTGAAATTTATGGCCCAATTAGGCATATATATATACAGCGTATATATTATATGGTTGATAAATTAATTATGCAGTGCTAGAAGTTTATGTGCACAAGTTGAGTATAATTTGAAATTACAAGGCAGATAAACAAGTTGCTGAATAAATTTAAAAATGCACATTCAAAATTAATGCATTTGAAGTACTTCTCTATCGATCAATAGTTTGATTTGAAATGCCAGATGGGATTCTTTGATAAATTAAAGATAAGCTGTAGCTTTAGAATTGCATCATTAGCCCATTTTCAAAAGTTGCATACCGATCAAAGTCTAAAAGGACGTTTTAGACTTCAATATTTCTCATGTGTTTTAAATCCATTTTAGTAAAGAAAAAAGCATGTGATATATATATCTGTGTGTGTGTGTGTGTGCCTTCATTTTATGAAATTTCGATATATCTATCTCAAATAATGCGGAGTCTGAGGAAAAAAAATGTTATTCTTCAAGTAATTTATACAGTACAATGAGAATTAACATTCTCTTCATTTCTTAATCTTAATCATGTGAGGGACCTAATGGTTGGATAGTAATTGATACCGTGGACCATGAAACATAATTTTTTTTTTTTTTTTTGAATCCATGAAACATAATTTACATACATAACAATTGGTCAGAAGGATATAACTAAATTTCAAAATTCATAGAAAATCAAATTCTATACCTTCTTTTTAGGAAGTTTAACAATTAATTTCCAAAATTAAAAACCGGTGAATTATAGAGTCCAAAAAGCAGATTAGATTCCTCTCCAGCCAATCCTCCATAATACTAATGCCTAAACAACAAACAATATGAACCAAAAAGACCCTCTCTAAATTAGCACTAAACCTTATCTGCAATTTCTCTTGTTTTTTTTCAAAAGCCACAGCGTCCTCTTTGCTCACCTTTGGAGCATGGTCGGTGCTGTGTGGCCCAAAAGCTAATCACGGCCCTCCATTACCCTTTTCTTTATCATTAATTTCTCTCGTGCATGACCCACCACCTGATCTGTCTCTCTCTAACATAGAGGTTGGTCACATGGAGGAATCATTGATGAGCTTCCGGACTTTTCCATTAAAGCATGTTAGAGCCAGCTAAGACCATACGGATATAAACCCAGAATGGAAAAATACATGGACTTGTACATGCGCGTTTCATATATATTCCTTTTTATCTGCCAAGCCAGCATACATATATAATACATAGTCGATCTCCCCCTATAAAAATTAAAAATTATAATATATACTAATGCCGTATAATACACAATGAAATAAGCTCATCTAAAAAAAAAACCTTTTGAATATTATAATAGTCTATATATATGCTAGCTATACAAAAAGACTTTCTGTGCTATATCTGAAAGTTTTTCCCTTTTATATCCTTATCTTCATCTCCATCTTCAAAAATTGGTTTTCAAGATGGCCAGAATTGCATTTGGACGGTTTGACGATTCTTTCAGTTTGGGCTCCATTAAAGCCTACCTTGCTGAGTTCATCTCTACCTTGCTCTTTGTTTTTGCAGGCGTTGGTTCAGCCATAGCTTACAGTTCAGTATAGCTAGCTAGATTTGATCCCTTTCTTATTAATCTCTCTCTGTTCTTTTTCAATTATTAATAATAGCTCAGTTTTTTGCTTTATTATACTAAGTCGATGTTACATTATTTTAATTTCGATTCCAAATTAATTATATTGCAGACAAGTTGACATCGGATGCGGCTCTAGATCCTGCGGGTCTGGTAGGCATTGCAATATGCCATGGTTTTGCTCTGTTTGTTGCGGTCTCAGTGGGTGCCAACATCTCTGGTGGCCATGTTAACCCAGCTGTCACCTTCGGATTGGCTCTCGGTGGCCAAATCACCATCCTCACTGGCATCTTCTACGTGATTGCCCAGCTTCTTGGCTCCATTGCAGCATGCTTCCTTCTCCAAGTTGTTACTGGTGGCTTGGTAAGATATATATATATATATATATATATATATATATATATGTGTATATAATACCCAATTTTCCCATTCATAACAAAACCAATATTTGTTCGTCGCTACTATAGTTGATTGAGCACAAATACGCAGAATTTACATGGCATCGAGTGACAATTTAATTGGTTACTATTAAAAAGTTTTAAAAAATAAAACAATTCCACTCGTGATGGCTGAAAGGTGGCAAATAGTATTAAAAATGATCAAAATCAACTAGGCTCACTACATTAATGATCTGAGTTTGAATCTCCCATTTTCATTATACATGTTATAGAAACGATCAACATTACTATATTAATGAATAATGTTGGTTGTGGGTTTAATTAATTTGATGATCAGGCAATTCCAGTACACAGTCTTTCAGCTGGAGTTGGAGTAGTGCAAGGAGTGGTGTTGGAGATAATCATAACCTTCGGATTGGTGTACACAGTATATGCAACAGCGGCTGATCCAAAGAAGGGCTCAGTGGGAACAATAGCCCCCATTGCCATCGGTTTCATCGTCGGAGCAAACATCTTGGCTGCCGGACCTTTCTCCGGCGGATCAATGAACCCGGCTCGCTCCTTTGGACCTGCAGTGGTTAGCGGTGACTTCCATGACAACTGGATCTACTGGGTTGGTCCTTTGGTTGGTGGTGGAATTGCTGGTCTTATCTATGCCAATCTTTTCATTCACTCTGACCACTCACCCTTATCCAATGACTTCTAATTTCTCTGCCTCATATCCTTGTGGATCGGTTTTTTCTTTTTTTTTTTTTGTCTGTATGTCTTTGTATGATCAATAAGAAGGAAGAACAATTATTGTTCTTTCTTCTTTTGCTTTCATTGTTTTCTTTTTTTTTTTCGACTTACCTTCTCTGTATTTTGTTATTGTAAAAGCTTAGTTGTTGTCAACTTTAGTTTTTTTATATGGAAAATGCATGAATTGATGATTTTGCTAGACATTGGATATGCATGGTTTGCCTTTAATAATGTAACTGACATTCTGTGTGGACCAAGGCATATTCTAAGTATTTGCAATAATTTATGCCGGACAGGAATATGCTTTTGGGTTTTTCTTTTTGACCTTTTTTTTTTGGCCTTTTTATAATGCCTTCATTGCAAATTCATAATATTGTTGGAAGTTAAAGAAGAAAATATGACTAATTTAGGCACGTGATTCAAACATTAAGACGCAATCAAGCAAACATGTGCGACTCCAGAATTCTAAAGATCAATGCAAGTTTAATCAAGCAAAAGGAGCTCCAAGATTAACCCAAAAATAGAAAGATATAATAATTCTACCCAAAAATAAAGAGTAACCAAAATTCAAATATAAATTGCACAAATAATTTTCTTATCCACCTATATATATCTATAATCATTATCGCTGTCCTCAACTGTGGAAGTCTCTCAAGCAAATATTATTAATTAGAAAAATAATCGTTGAAGACCACTAAAACTCTGTCTTCTGGGTCAAGTTTGAACTTTTGAAACGGATGCGGAATGTAATTTTTATTTATATACCTTTCAAACTTCTATAAGCTACCAAAAATGTGTAGTTTGGGGGAGAATGTTAAAGTTGTAAACATTCATTGGTCACTGAAAAAGCTTCTGTGCATAACTACAAGAAAATTTGAATTATTTAATTAAAACTTCAATCAGGGATGACAAAAATTCTCCATTTGCCTTGATTTCTGTTGGAAACTGCCATTAATGAAGCCGGAGTTTCTATTTAACCAGGGATTAGTGCAACGATGCTTGCCCCTGCCCTGCGTCCCTCACGGGAATGGAGCTGGTGATCCCCAAAAAAAATAAAAATAAAAACACAAATAAAAATATTTTTTTTGGTAGGGATGTCTACTTCATTAGCCTGCTAATTTTTCATGTCCAATATTTTTTATTTTAAATTATCTATGCCTACCACATTACTAACTCTAAATCCATTTTACTTATTTTGCCCTTTTTCCATTTATTCTCTCTCACTTTTTATTTTTTCTCTTTCTCTTTTTTTTCCTTCTCTCTCTTTTTATTTTTTTTTTCATTTTCTCCCATGAAATGGTCATCAAAAGAAGAGTAAATGTGAGACACCCACTCAGCTGAAAAAATTAAAAATAAAAACAGAAAGAAGAAAATAAAAAAGAAATACCTGGAAGCATAAACTGTATTAATGTAATATCCAATCCACCAAAATAAAAGACCATGACCCTTTAAATTTTTGTCATGTTAATTGCTTCTGAAATTGAAGTCTACATTTTTTTGGTTTTGGTAATATACTAGTACTAAACAAAAAGATTAAATAAAAAAATAAAATAAAAACTGCAGTTCACCTAACTCTAAGTGAAACCCTCTCTAAGTGAAGGAGGGATGAACACGACCCTACTTAAGGAGTAAATTTTTTATGGTTTTTCTGGAGTGTCAGAATTTTGCTCCTTTGAGATTGGTGTTTTACTAAAGGCGATTTTCACCCATCCCTCACTTAGGAGGGAAGTTTCACTTAGGGGGAGACGAACCATAGTTTTTTTTTCCTTTCAAAATTCTATATTTGTTCATCTGTATTTTTGTAATACCATTAAAATCCATGGGGTATGATAACTCTCTATTTATATTCTTCCATATTCATATAATTTATTAAAATAAAATTTTGTATCTGATAATTTAGATATGTACACAATTTTTTATTTAACTATTTAATTCACAGTGAATTTTAATAAATTCACCGTCAATAAGAGAATCTTCAATGTAATATTGTAAATTTTATTAAATAAAAAACTAAAAAGATAGAAGTTGAAGACGATGATATTTGTCTCGCCTAAATTTTAAACGGTATGTACAATGTTTAGGCGGAGTTCACACTACCGTTGGGTTAGACAGTATGAACCCTGCTCAAAAGTTACACACCACCTTTGCATTGGGAGTGTGTAACCCCTTCTATATATTGCACAAACGGTCCAAATATTGTACATACCATCTAATGATTGCTCCAATCAGATACCTTCATCCTTAACTTTCGTTTTTCTATTTTTTTTCATTTTTTATGTTAATAAAATTTAAAAAACATATATAATATTCAAACAAATTAATATACACTTTAAGAACATTATTTTATTAAAAAGATCAAATTTGGCACAATTTAGAAAAAAAAAATAGAACTTTATGGAAAGAATGAAATGACTGGAAAATAAATTTTTGAAAAAGAAAAAGATAGAACGATGAAAAAAAAAGAACAATAAATTTTTCTTCAAGAATTCAGTGAGCACAGTTTAGAAAAAAAAATTGAATAAAGAAAAAAATAAATTAATACAAGGGAATTCTTCCTCTACATTTTCACAATTTTGACAAAAAAAGTTAGAAAGTAAGTTCTCATATCTATTTTTGTCACTTATCATTTCTCTTTGATTGTTATAAGTAAAATCGCACAGAAAACTCAAAATGATACACATAATTCGCACAATATAGAAAAATTTAAAATAAATATATCAGAAAGAATCAAATAAAAGCAACATTAAACAAGGAGAGGAAAAAAAAAAGAATGACGAGTAAAATAGGAAAAATAAATTTTAAATAGTAACATAGTAGATAATAAAAATACCATTTGAGAAACGGATCAGTCTAATGGACCTTTAACTAATGTGGGCCTGGATATCCATAGCTATGGTGAGCCTGCCATTATCTTTTTTCTTCTAAGTGCTTCAAACACCCTGCTAAAACCCATACCTGGAGGTGGGGGTTATTCACAATGCACCAAATCCCCAGTCTCCGTCTCCTCTACCTCTCCTCCTTCCCTCTTCTCTCCCCCCTTAAACCCTCTCTCTCTTTCTCTCTGTTCTCGAACCCCAAACCCCGCACTCTTTTCACTGCTATCGCTTCCTCTTCTTCTCGCAGACGATATCGTCACGTTCCCCACCGTCCTCTCGGACCTGGCCGTAGAAATAGTTCTACTTTCAGAGAGCGCAAAGGTCAAGACGAACAAGTGTTAATGGGGGAGAATGAGTCTGTTGGCTTCAACAAGAGAAGAGCTGAGGGCAGAGATAAGAACGATAAGCCAAAGACGCTGCAGTTGAAAGTGCGCAAGCTCAATCCTGTCAATACTATTTCCTACGTCCAGGTATATTTTGGGTTTTATCTTTCTCGAGGAAGAAAAAAAAATCTCTTTTTTATTTTTGTTTTTTGACTTTGTTTTTGATTTGAGATGTAATGCATTATATTGGTTATGTGGGGTTGGGAAATATTTCTACTTTTTTAATGTTATGCGGGCTTTGATTTTTATTTATCGTCTTTTACTCATAGTTGATAAATGTTAATGTAGACAAACCTAGTAAAGAAAAAAGGTGCTGGTTTTCCTCTACTTTCTATTTGAACTGGAGGGTATGAAAATGATACTATGTCCTTTGTTAGCTTGGGAATGACAAATTTAGGTACTGGGTATGTTTCAAACTATCGGTTTAAGCAGGATTATATTGAGTTTCCTTGGGCTGTTTCAGTTTAGGATTCCAAATTCAAGGTGTTTCAAAATTTTAACCTTTCATTTTGGAATTCTATTTTTGGACTTCAGTTTGGAATTTGCGTCGTTTCCTGATTGTTTACATTATGGAGCAAGTTGATTTATGATTTCGACTTAGGGTTTTCAATACTGATTATTAGGCCCTGATTCCCAGTAATTATAAATGGGCAGAAAAAGTTTACATGATATATAGCCTTTTACTTGAATGGCGAGTTAATCAAAACTCGTGAACATAAAAGGAATAAAACGTCATCTTTCTTATGGGTGAATGATTTTGGAGACATTTTTACTTATTTGCAGATATTAGGGACTGGAATGGATACTCAGGATACATCACCTTCAGTTTTGCTTTTCTTTGACAAGCAAAGATTTATATTTAATGCTGGAGAGGTTAGTATCGGGTAACATGTCTTTCAGCAACTTAGTTACGTCTACAATTTTATTTTATTTTTTCTTGCAAACACCCATTTTGATGTGTTCATTATTTTATACTTGCTTAACTTGTATTGGTACATTGATATGCTTATTACTCTGTTATGTCAAAATAGTTTTTCACTGTTCCTGGAGGAATTTCAGTTCCATTGTGTTGTTGACCTGTTGAAAGACTGACAGTAAATGAGAACTTTGACTTGAAACAATGATTTATTGAATTGGATGTTCTATAATACTGTAAAATGATTTGCTGATTTACTGCTTCTATGAAATCCCTTCCCCTGTGAGTGCTATTTCATTTCTTAATTTATAATTCTCATTGCAGGGATTGCAACGTTTCTGCACAGAGCATAAGATTAAGTTGTCAAAGGTATGAGATATCTGAAAGTCTTTTAACTGTTTTTCTCAGTAGATAATTTATATTCGAAGTTTTCTTTATTTGGAGTTGTGAGGTTTATTCTGATTTTATGATAATTTATATGGTATTCTTGATCTTTCTTCAGATAGATCACATATTTCTTTCTCGTGTCTGCTCAGAAACAGCTGGTGGACTTCCAGGTGTGTTTATTGTTGTATCAGCTATGTTGTTGTATTAACTCGAAACATTTATAGCTTTGAGCAGAAGTTTGGTTCTTTAAATATCTGGACTGTTATTCCACACGATGCTGTTGCTGCCTCAAAATTGATCAGATTTTACTTTACCTTGTAGGCTTGCTGTTAACTTTGGCTGGCATGGGGGAAGAAGGAATGTCTGTGAGTATCGATTGTCTTTGTAAATATCTTTTCCCTTCTTTACTTTCTCTGTGAATTTAGTTTAAGATTTTATATTATATCATAGTTGCTGTTTTGAAGGTTAATATATGCGGTCCATCAGATCTCAAGTATTTAGTAGATGCTATGAAATCATTTATCCCTAATGCTGCCATGGTTAATACACGGAGCTTTGGGCCCATGCTCAGTTCTAGTGGCACTGCTATGGTTGATCAACATGGGTTTACAGATCCTATTGTTCTTATTGATGATGAGGTGGTTAAAATTTCAGCCATTCTTTTACAACCAAGTTTATCAGAAGAGTCAGAGCCCTTGAGTGACGAATCCATGATGCAGAATACATCTGAAGAGGTTCTCAAAGGGAGCATGGATCATCTTTTGAAACCCATTAGTTCCAAGAGGAAAGCATCAGCAGGAAAGCCCGGCGACATGTCTGTGGTTTATGTTTGTGAATTACCTGAGATTAAGGGCAAATTTGATCCAGCAAAAGCAGTAGCTTTTGGTCTTAAACCTGGGCCAAAGTATCGTGAACTGCAACTTGGAAATTCAGTGAAGTCAGATCGCCAAAATATCATGGTGGGTTTTAGAAGCAACAGAATATAGAAAGGCTTTGTTTTTGTTTCTTATCTACGCTATCCATGTTTCTGAAACTGTTAACAAATTTTTACTTTTTATAAAATAATTTTACTTGTCTTATTTTTTAGGTTCATCCAAGTGATGTAATGGGCCCCTCTGCCCCTGGTCCAATTGTATTACTTGTTGATTGTCCAACAGAGTCTCATTTGCAGGAGCTGCTGTCCGTCCAATGTCTCAGTAGTTATTATGCAGATTTCTCAAGTCCACCTGAGAGTGCTAAGGCAGTGACCTGTATTATCCATTTGAGTCCTGCATCTGTAGTTAACAATTCCAACTACCAAAAATGGATGAACAGATTTGGTGCAGCACAACATATCATGGCTGGACATGAAAGGTGAGTCTTTTCTTTACACAGATGGTGTTTCTGTTTTCACTGGCCCACATTGAACTCATCGAGTACTCGTGCTGTTTACAGGAAGAATGTGAAAATACCAATTCTGAAAGCCAGTGCAAGAATCACAGCACGGCTTAACTATTTATGTCCCCAGTTCTTCCCTGCTCCAGGATTTTGGTCCCTTAAGAACCTTGATTGCTTGAAAAAAGAATCGATTGTGTCAAGTGAGGTTTGTCAAAATGTCTCGAGACTCTGAGCATAATAATTTTTCAGTTGTTAAAGGATTGAAACAAATATTTTCAACAATTATTTTATTTTATTTATTTGTTTATTTTTTTAATCTTAGGAGATTAATAATAGTTTTTCTTCTTACCAGGGTACTCTTCTAAAGCATTGTGAAAGCATTTCTGCCAAAAATCTTCTTAAGGTATGAATGGTTTATTTTTACTTGGATTCACTGGGTACTTAATGTATTGACAACTGATCTTATCTGCTTAATGTTCTACATAACTATAGCAGAGGTGCAAAATGCCAAGTCCTTTCTTAACTAATTTTTACAAAAAAGAATGCTTATTGCGCTTGGTATTTTGCATGGCATAGAACTGCAAGTCTTATAAATGTAGTAACAGATGGTTCTCTTATTTACAAAACCACTTTATCTTACATAATAATGGCCATAGTCTCTTCTTTCAAACAGTTTACTTTGCGTCCTTATGCACATCTCGGATTGGATAGATCTTGTATACCAACTTCAATGGCTCCATCAGAAATCATTGATGAGTTACTTTCTGAGATTCCAGATATTGTAGATGCTGCTAAACACGTTAGTCAATTATGGGAAGGGTCCAAAGAAACAAATGGAAATATAAGTTCTCTGCAAGATGATAAACTTATGGTTGAAGAGCCATGGTTAAAGGATAACAGTCTTCCTAGCTGTTTGGAAAATATAAGGAGAGATGACATGGAGATCATTCTTCTAGGCACTGGATCATCTCAGCCATCTAAGTATCGAAATGTCAGTTCTATACACATCAATCTTTTCTCAAAAGGAGGTTTACTTTTAGATTGTGGTGAAGGAACTCTGGGACAGCTAAAAAGGAGGTACCCCCATCCAAATTTTTGAATGCAAATTCCTATAGCAAAAGTTTTCATTTTCCTTCTCTTTTTTTTCTTTTCCCCTTTAGCCCCTCAACAATGATTATTTGTAAATTGACAACAGATATGGTGTAGAGGGTGCTGATAATGCTGTGAGTGGTCTCAGATGTATTTGGATTTCTCATATTCATGCAGATCACCACACAGGCTTGGCTAGGATACTTGCTCTACGACGCGATTTGTTGAAGGGAAGGCCTCATGAACCTGTGTTGGTCATAGGGCCAAGACAGCTTAAGAGATATTTAGATGCATACCAAAGGCTTGAAGATTTAGACATGCAATTCCTTGATTGTAAGCACACCGCTGAAGCTTCATTGAATGCTTTTGAGAATGCTGCTGAATCAAATCAAGAACACTGTCCCTCTGGAGTTGGTTTCAAGGATACGAACACTGAAAATGCAGACAGCAAGCTGCGGCAGAAAATTGAGTCCACTTTGTTTGCTAGAGGGTCTCGAATGGAGAGCTATCAGAGGAGACCGGGTAGTCCTGTTGACATTAGTGCAGTGTTTCCAATTATAAAGAACTTAAAGAAAGTTCTCGGGGAAGCTGGTTTGGAGGCCTTAATTAGTTTCCCTGTGTTGCACTGCCCACAGGCTTTTGGTGTTGTGTTAAAGGCAGCAGAGAGAACCAACAGTGTAGGAAAAATTATTCCAGGTTGGAAGATTGTCTACTCAGGTGACACTAGGCCCTGCCCAGGGCTGATAGAAGCATCACATGGTGCAACTGTTCTTATACATGAGGCAAGTTATCACAGTAAATTATGATTGATATAAGTTTATGTTCTTGGTTCTCATTTAAAAAGGCATTGGACTATGATTTGTAGTAGAGAAATAACACTTGTGATTGTTGCAGGCAACTTTTGAGGATGGCATGGTGGATGAGGCTATAGCAAGAAATCACAGCACAACAAAGGAAGCCATAGAAGTGGGGAACTCTGCTAGAGCATACCGTATAATTCTTACCCATTTCAGCCAACGGTATCCAAAAATTCCTGTATTTGATGAGACACACATGCATAATACATGCATTGCATTTGACATGATGAGCATCAACATAGCAGATTTGCCTGTGCTTCCAAAAGTACTTCCATACTTGAAACTCCTTTTTAGAAATGAGATAATGGTGGATGATTCAGATGATATTATAGATACTGTAATTGTAGAATCTTAAAAAAGTATTAATGTTCTGATTTTGTTCTAATTTATAGTTTATGTTCCTCTCACATTTTTGTAATTTATGTATCATACACAATTTCTGAGAGGGATTTACCAGGATTTACTGCATCTATACTTCTTCCGTCAATGGAATAAAGAAAATCATAACACTGCTCAAGATAATTGCTGTTTTACTGAGCGAGGCACTTCAGTCAATCTAATCTAATAGGGTCGTTATGTGTTTTATTTATTTATTTATTTTTTATTTCTTATTTCAACATATATGGTGACATTGATGATTCTATTATTTTGAATAATGGTTTGACATTTTTATATTATCTTATATCTGTTTATTTTATATTTTTTATGTGGACTCCATCAACAAGGCTGATCACCTTTTAAGTTCATGATAAAACTTTGTTTGAAATAATGGTCATATTTTTAAGTTCTATTTTATAACTATATTTGATTTATCACTAATTATCCAGGTTGATTATGTGTACTTCATTGTGATTATCTATATAAACATAGGTACTCCCTTGATAAGGTTTGCATAATTAGGTTTTAATCAAGTAAAAGGAGATTCAAGATTAACCAAAATTCATTAATATATATAAATATATGTATGTATTGCACCAATAATATTGTTATTTACCTATTTGTAATTATAATTGTTTTCCTCAATTTTGTCCACAACATTGGAAGTCTTTCAAGCAGCTTTATCTTAATTCTGAAGTATACTTTGAGGACCACTAAAAACATGTCTTCTAGGTCAAATTTTATACTTCCATAACAGAGGGGAATGGATTGTTTTCCTACATATTCCTTTCATTGTTTCCATAAGATACCATAAACTTTAGTTTGGGGAATTGGTTTAAAGTTATATACATTGTTAGGTTACTGAATAACCATCAGTGCAAAACTACAAGAAACTTTGATGAATCGTGTACTATACAACTTTTGTCCAATAAACGCGAAGAGATCCAAGTCTGCCTTCATCAGAACTCACTATTTAGTTCACCTATATTTAACCTATTTGTATTGTGCTGATTAGACTTTCAACACCACAGCGACGTCGTCCAAACCCTCGTAACATATTGTTATTTTAAACTATAAATTCGAGTTTTTGTTTTTCGTTTTATTTTTTTTTAATTTTTTTTATTTTATTATGGTTATATGTAATGGTGACGTAAAATTAATGTGACGCTGAAGGTATAATGTATTTCTTTTAATCTTATTTTTATTAATGAGATGGAATTATAACTCTTATGAAAGATTTCATTTTTCGTTCTTTTGTCGATTTACAAAGCTACACAAAAATTGCTTATAAAGATTCTGACGAAGGGTCTTCTTTTTCATAATTCCATTCATGTGCTTTCCATTCTGGCAGTTGCTGGACTACAACCTGTAACAAATAAAAGCAGAGACTCTTCATTCCTTCAATCCAAATCATTTTAATAATGACGCTGGAAATTTGAAATTTAGTAAACTAAGAAAACATGAAAAAGAGGATGACAAACCAGCCCTCTGGAATCTGGTTTACCAACTGTGGTTTGGCAAGCAAGTCTCCAATTTTTTGGTTTCTGCAAATGAGGACATTGGTTGAATATAAGCCTTTTACAATCACATTTTCGTATCTCAAAGCATTTCAGACTCTAGTTCCTTTCACTACTATCAAAACTAAACAAAATGTTTAAAACATGAAAATATCTACTTTGTGACATGTATATTTAAAACATGAAAATTAATACCCTCTTAAGCTTTTCCTTCTCTTTGTCTGTACGGGGGGTTAACAGATGTTTTCCGTCAACAACCTATTAATAACATGTAAAACGTCAAAGATTCATCAGAACAGAGAAAGAAAAATAAAATGTAGATTTGTTGCACTTTAAATTTAAAAGGGTAAAAAATTTGATAGTTGAAAAACTAAATAAAATAACAGAGTAAAAATCATACCTCCACCATACATGTCGCACAAGTCCCTCCACCTGCACAATTTAGCAGAGGTCTAGCCTGCCAAATTTACATACAAATTAAGCACAACTATATAATGAAAAATACCAAAAATGCCATCCACATTGATATATACAGATACAAAGCATATTAGCTGCTAGGAAACAAAAAAAAGAAAAAAAAAAAAAAAAGAAAAAAAAAGGGGGCTACATATTCCTTAAACAGCAAAGGAAATAAGAGCAAGAGTTATTATAAGAGAAATAACTTACATAGGGTCCATACAAATCAATATTTGAGTCCAACATTATATCCCTAAGCTTCTGTCCACCACATGCCGTACGAAGATGTACATCTGGAGTTCCGTCTGGAAGTAACACAGACTGAAAATGAAAGCACACTATATTAACAAAATTCCTGCTACCAAAACTTTAACATTATTCAAAACTTCTAGTTGACAAAGCTTGCTGTTTTAACTTACACTGACAAAAGCAAAATCAACAGATGGTGTTTCCTCGGATTCTGTGGCACTATCAGGAATGGTGCTAACAGCTCTGATTTTTGCTCTGGAGAAGCTGAGGGATTTAGTGGGTTTGAGAGTTTTGCGGGAGTTAGTAATGTTATTTAAGCTTAAAGAGAATGAAGAAGATAAAGAACTCAGTTGCAGACCACCCATTTGATGGTTCAAAGATCCAAGAAAAAGGTTTCAGTGAAGGATAGTTACGGTTTATGACTCCTAAGCAACTTTTCCATTAGATTTGTGGGATTGTGTGTGGTTGTTCTTTTTTTTTTTGCCTTATCTGATTTCAAGTTTGGGTTACACATGGCAATGGAAAATATGAGATGAATTTTTGTTGTACAGCGAACAGGGTCCACTGACCATTACCTGATCCTGACCCACTTAAAAGTTTGGCCACATGTAGATTTGTCTATTTTCAGTCGGTCACAAAATCATGTTTATTAGCATTAAAAAGTGGAAAAGAAACACAAGCTGGAATAGCTCAGTTGGTTAGAGCGTGTGGCTGTTAACCACAAGGTCGGAGGTTCAAGCCCTCCTTCTAGCGGTTGATTTTTTGCTTTTGCTTCTCTCTCTACCAACCCTCTCTCTAACCCCGACAATAGGTTCCCGTCAATGGAGGAGAGTGAGTATGTTGAACACAACAAGAGAAGAAGGGCTTTAGGCAGATATAAGAGCGATATGCCCAACACTCACAGTTCTATCCTGTCAATGCCATATGGTATGTTTTGGGTTTTATCTTTCTAGAACAAGAAAAAATTCATCCTATATGTAATCCAGCGGTAAGAATTAGGTGAACTATGTGCTCTCATATGCTATTATTGCACGAAAAAAGAGAATTTTTAGCGACGCGAGCTTCCATTGCTGACTGTTAAAAAAACACATGCTAAATACGCCAATAACCCCATCCTTTTTTAGTTTATAAAAAAAAAAATCATTTTNACACATGCTAAATACGCCAATAACCCCATCCTTTTTTAGTTTATAAAAAAAAAAAAAAATTTTTTTCCTTTGTTTTTAGTGTGATATGTAATGTATGTATTGGTGATGTGGGGGTCAGAAAAATGTTAGTTTTACTGTTTTGTGGGCTTTGGTTATTATTATCGTCTTTTATGCATGGTTGGTAAGTGTAAAAGTTGAAAAGACGTAGTAAACAGAAAAGGTGCTGTGTTTTTTTTCTGCTTTCTATTGGAACTAGAGGGTTTGAACAAATAAATAAATAAATTACTATTTGGTTTGCTTGCTTGGGAATGTTAAATTTAGGAACTGGGTATGTTTCAAATTTTCAGATTGAGCAGGACTGTATTCAGTTTCCCTGGGCTGTTTCACTTCAGGACTCCAAATTCAATGGGATTCAAAACTTAATCTTACCATTTAAAATTCAATCTTTGGACTTCAGTTTGGAATTTGAGTGGTTTCCAGATTGTTTACATTAGGGAGCAAGTTGACTTTGGATTTCAACTTTGTGTTTTCAAATTTCCTCATTCCCAGTAATAAAAAATGGGCAGGAAATGTTTAAATGATTTAGCTTTCTACTTGACTTGGGAGTTAATAAGAATCTTGAACATAAACAAACAAAAACAAAAAAAAAACATCATCTTTCTTATTGGTTAATGATTTTTGAGACATTTTTACTTATATATTGGGGACTTGAATGGATACTCAGGATGCATCACCTCCAGTGTCACTTATTTTTTAACAAGCAAAGATATATCTTTAATGCTGTTGAGGTAAGTATCGGGTAACATGCCTATCTATTTTTTTATTTTTTGTGTATACACCCTTTTTGCTGTTATCGTTATTTTGTAGTTGCTTAATATGTAGATTCATATGCTTCTTATTCTGTTATGTTAAAATACTTTTTCATTGTTTACTGAAGGAATTTCAGTTCCATTGAGTTGTTGACCTGTTTAATGACTGACCATAAATGGGAGTTTTGACTTGAAATAATGATTTGTTGGATTGGATGTTCTATAATACTATAATTAAAGTGGTGCCTCACTGCTTCAATGAAATCCCTGCCCCTGTGAGTGTTATTATGTTTCTTAATCTATAATTCTCATTGCAGGGATTGAAACGTTTCTGCAGAGCATAAGATTAAGTTGTCAAAGCTATGAGATGTCTGAAAGTCTTAACTGTTTTCCTCAGTAGATAATTTATATTTGAAGTTTCTTTTCTGGAGTTGTGAGGTTTCTTCCTACTATATTATAATTTATATGGTATTCTTGATCTTTCTTCAGATAGATTACATATTTCTCTTCCGTGTCTGTTCAGAAACTGCAGATGGACTTCCAAGTGTGTTTAATTGATATATCAGCTATGATGTTGAATTGACACGATACATTCATTATAGAGCAGAAGTTTGGTTCTTTAAATGTCCAGACTGGTTATTCAGCATGATGCTGCTGCTGCCTCCAAATTGCTCAGATTTTACTTTACCTTGTAGGCTTGCTGTTGACTTTGGCGGGCATGGCAGAAGAAGGAATCTTTGTGAGTATCAGGTTGTTTTTGTAATTTCTTTATTTCCATCTTTACTTTGTCCTGAATTTAGTTTAAGATTTTGTTTTTTATATCATAGTTGCTGATGTCTTGAAGGTTAATATATGGGGTCCATCAGATCTCGAGTATTTAGTTGATGCCATGAAGTGTTTCATACCTAACGCAGCCATGATTATTCAACCAATCTTTGAGCCAATGCTTGGTTCTATTGGGACTGCTATGGTTGATCAAAGTGGGTTTACAGATCCTGTTATTTTTATTGATGATGAGGTTGTTCAAATTTCAGCCATCCTTCTACAACCAAGTAAGGGTCTCAGCCCTTGAGTGAAGAACCAATGAGGCAGAATAAATCAGAAGAGGTTATCAAAAGAGAGGATGGCTCATATTTTGAATCCCATTAATCACAAGAGTAAAGCATCAGCAGGAAAGCTTGGTGATATGTCTGTGGTTTATATTTGTGAATTGCCTGAGAATAAGGGCAAATTTGATCCAGCAAAATGCTGTAGCTTTTGATCTTAAACCTGGACCAAGGTATCGCCAAGATATCATGGCGGGTTCTAGAAGCAATGGGATATAGAAAGGTTGTCTTTTCGTTTCTTGCCAATGCTGTTGATGTTTCTTAAACTATTAAAAAATTTACTTTTATAAAATAATTTATTTGGTCTTATTATTTTAGGTTTTTCCAAGTGGTGTACTGGCTCCTCTGTTCCTGGTCCAATGGTATTACTTGTTGATTGCCCAACAGAATCACATTTACAGGTGGTGTTGTTCGTCTGATGTCTCAGTAGTTATTATGCATATTTCTCAGGTCCACCTGAGAGTGCTAAGGCAGTGACCTGTATTATCCATTTGAGTCCTGCATTTGTAGTTAGTACTTCCAACAACCATAAATGGATGGACAGATTTTTTGCAGCACAACATATCATGGTTGGACATGAAAGGTGAATCTTTTCTTTTCTCAGATGGCTTTTCAGTGTTCACTGGCTTATATTGGTTGAACTCTTTGAGTACTCGTGCTGTTTGGAGGAAGAATGTGGTGATGCCAATTCTGAAATCCAGTGCAAGAATTACAGCACGGCTTAACTATTTATGTATTTTCTTTCCAGCTTCCGGTTTTTTGTCCCTTAAGCAACCTGATTGCTCTGAACCAGAAGTCATTATGTCAAGTGAGGTTTGTCAAAATGTCTTAGGACTCTGGTCATAATAATTTTTCAGTTGTTAAAGAATCGAAACAAATATTTTTATCAATTTTTTTTCCTTAAGAGGTAAATTAATTTTTCTTTTTACCAGGGTTCTGTTGTAAAGCTTTGTGAAAGCATTTCTGCCAAAAATCTGCTTAAGGTATCAATGTCCGCTTGGACTCACTTGGTACTTTACGTATTGACAGCCAATCTTATCTGCTTAATGTTCTGTATAACTATAGCACAGGTGCAAAATGTCGAGACCTTTCTCTTAACTCATGTTACAGAAAAGAATGCTATTCTGCATGGCAAAGAACAAGTTCTTTATTAATGTACTAGCATATGTTCTCTTATTTGTGAAACCCCTTCTCCTACTTAATAATAGCCATATTCTCTTCTCGCAAACGGTTTACGTTGCATCCTTATGCTCATCTAGGATTGGATAGATCTTGTATACCAACTTCAATGGCTCTCCTATAGAAATCATTAATGAGTTACTTTCTGAGATTCCAGATATCGTAGATGCTGCTAAACATTTTAGTTAATTATGGAATGGGTCCAAAGAAACAAATGGAGAAATAAGTTCTCTGCAAGATGATACAGTTATGGTTAAACAGCCATCATTAAAGGAGAAGACACTTCCTAGCTGTTAAGAAAATATAAGGAGAGAGGGCTTGGAGATCGTTCTTCTAGGCACTGGATCATCTCAGCCATCCAAGTATCAAAATGTCAGTTCTATACACATCAATCTTTTCTCAAAAGACATTTTTTTTTTCTTTTTTTGAAAGATTGTGGTGAAGGAACTCTAGGACAGCTAAAAAGGAGGTACCCCCATCCAAAATTTGGAATGCACATTACTATAGCATAAATATTCATTTTCCTTCTGCTTTGTTTTCTTTTTCCCTTTTAGCCCCCAGAAATAATTATTTCTATATTGTCAACAGATAAGGCGTAGAGGGTGCCGATAATGCCGTGAGAGGTCCCAGATGCATTTGGATTTCTCATATTCATGCGGATCACGACACAGGCTTGGCAAGGATACTTGATCTGCAATGTGATTTGTTAAAGGAATGCCTCATGAACCTGTACTTGTTATAGGGCCAAGACAGCTTATGAGATATTTAGGTGCATGCCAAAGACTTGAAGATTTAGACATGCGATTCCTTGGTTGCAATGACACCTTCATTGTGTGCTTTTGAGAGTTCTGCTGAATCAAATTATTCTCCAGGAGTTGATTGTAAAGATATGAAAAGTGAAAATATGGACGTGCAGATGCCACAGAAAATTGAGTCTACTTTGTCTGCTACATCCTGCACAGAGAGCTATCAGATGAGACTGGGTAGCCCTGTTGACATCAGTGTGGCATTTCCAATTATGAAGAACTTAAAGAAAATGCTCGGTGAAGCTGGTTTGGAGGCCTAAATTAGTTTCCTTGTGTTTCACTGCTCGCAGGCATTTGGTGTTGTGTTGAAGGCAGCAGAGAGAACCCTACGGTGTCGGAAAAGTTATTGTCCACTCAGGTGACAATAGGCCCTGCCCCGGGCTCATAGAGGCGTCGGATGGTGCAACTGTTCTTATACATGAGGCGAGTTATCACAGTAAATTCGGATAGAGATAATTTTATGTTATTGGTTCTTATTTAAAATGGCATTGGACTATTAATTTGTAGCAGAGCAATCAAATCTTGTGATTGTTGCAGGCAACTTTTGAGGTTGGCATGGTGGATGAGGCTATGGCAAGAAATCACATCGCAACAAAGGAAGCCATAGAAGTGGGAAAGTCTGCTTCAGCATACCTTATAATTCTTACCCAATTGCAGCCAACGGTATCCAAAAATTCATGTATTTGATGAGACGCACATGCATTGCATTTGACATGATGAGCATCAACATAGCAAATTTGCCTGTGCTTCCAAAAGTACTCCCATTCTTGAAGCTGCTTTTAAGAAATGAGATACTGGTGGACGATTCAGATGATATTGTATACTGAATCTTAACAAAGTGTTAATGTGCTCTGGTTTATATTCCTCTCATATTTTTGTAATTTATGTATCATACACAATTTCTTAGAACAAAGGAAATTATAACACTGCTCATGAAAATTGCTGTGTCACTATGCAAAATATATATTAAATCCAATCTGATTGGGTCATTTTGTGTTTATTTATTTATTTGGCTCACGGTGAAATTGAGTATTCTATCATTCTGAGTAATGGTTCGTCATTTTTTTTCTAGTATCTTAAATCTATTTTTAAATTTTATTTTTGTGTGGACTCCATGAACAAGGCTGATCATTTCAGCCCTGTTAATTTTTCTTCCTTAAATAGTTGCACATGATTTATATTTTTTACTTTATTTTATAAAGTAGAATAGATATTTCATCATTAATTTTTTAATTATTAAAAACATAAAGTAAATATTAATTTTATTTTTTAATTTATAACAGATTAATTTTGTCATTTATTTATTTGCTAAATTTACAATATAAACTGACTTATAATAATTTAATTAAATATTTTATTTTAAATAATGCATTAATTATTTAGTTTAAAAATTAATAATATTGACAACAATAAATATAAAATTATGTTAAAATATTTTTATTCTGTGATATTTTATTTTATCAAATTTTAATCTTGTCTATCAAACAAATAAACTTTAACAATGTTAATGATTTAAATAAATGCTGTCAAAATTTATCAAATTCAAAAGATATAAATGCTAAAAACCCATGCAAAATTCTGAGAGTAACAATGCTAAATTTTATTTATTTATTTTTTTCAAAAGTATTTTTCGTCAAAAATTCTGAAGATTCTTTAATAGAAAAATTAGTTAGCGAGAGAATATATATTTATTTAATGTGAAACAGAAACAGTGCGCGCATAAAGCCTAAGGAAACAGGTGGGTGAGTCACCCTCGTACCTGGCGACCTGTTTAACGCTGCTTTGTACCTTGAAATTGCATGTCCGCCACATCTTCTTCCTCTTCTCCTTCTTCCTCACTCTTTCTAAAACCCTAAATCCTTAGCATCAATTATTCAGTCCTTGTATTCTACGCCCAAAATTCATCTAATTTCCATTGCCTTGGGCTGGAATTCAACCCCAAAACTCCCAACTTTTCCTGTGCCGGATTCAATTTTGCTTGGTCTGATCGATCGGGAAATAATAGGGGATTTCATTGCGATAAAATCGGTCGGATCCCTTTGGAGCTCAGAGCTGGGGGACCGGATTGAAAAGTAGAATTGGATTGAATTTTGTTCTTGTTTGAATTGGGTGGTGATGGATTCAAGCAGAAGAGCGGTTGAGTCGTACTGGAGGTCGCGTATGATCGATGCCGCTACGTCGGACGAAGACAAAGTCACGCCTGTTTACAAATTGGAAGAAATTTGCGAGCTTCTACGGTCCTCGCATGTTAGTATTGTCAAGGAAGTCTCAGAGTTTGTATTGAAGCGTCTCGACCATAAGAGCCCAATTGTTAAACAGAAGGTATTACCTTTCTTCTTTGGTTATTTTGAGAACTGGATTTTTCTTGACCTTGAGACTGAATAGATCTGGACGTTTTTATATTGAGTTTCGATATTAATTTTTAATTGGAACATTTAAGCGTTGGGAAATAGAGGGTTTTTTTATTTTTATTTTTTATTGATTTTGAGATTTCAATTTTCTTTCTGAGTTTTCTTCTTTGGCTACTGGAGAAATTTAGAGCTTGTGTCAACTGGGAAGCTAATGCAGCGGATGAAAATAGTCAGCTATTTACTCTTGTTTTTGTTTGGTTATTTATTCCTTTTATGTTGTAAAGATCTACTGGGTTCTGATTCTATCTTGCATGTTATTTATCTTTGTTGGAATCCATTAACTATTTTTACATTCCCTTGTGGCAATAATTTCCACTTTCGCCCGTGGCCTCATCTTGGAGTTAATTGGATTTGAGGTCTTGAATGTTATATAAGTTGCAGTGGATGGGTTTGTTGCACTAGTGAGAGATTTTGGAAATTGATGTGATAAAAATTAAGTTTGAATTTGTGGGGATTGTAACTTTAGCCATGAACTATTAAACATGTTGATTTCCATTGTTGCTCCAATTTTGTGCAGGCCCTAAGGTTGATAAAATATTCAGTGGGGAAGTCTGGTGTGGAGTTCAGGAGAGAAATGCAAAGACACTCGGTTGCTGTGCGCCAGTTATTTCATTATAAGGGGCAGTTGGATCCTTTGAAAGGGGATGCGCTTAATAAGGCTGTGAGGGACACTGCTCATGAGGCTATTACTGCTATCTTCTCAGAGGACAATAAGCCAGCACCTGCTGAAGATCTCAATAGACGAATACAAGGTTTTGGTAATACAAATTATGAAGCACCATCAGAAGATAAGAAATCATTTATTAGTGAGGTTGTTGGTCTTGGTAGTGCATCTATCAAGCAAGGACTAAGTAGTTTTGCACAAGGTCACTCATCAAGAAAGAATGACACTGGAAGCTACAAGAGTCCAAATCTTCGTAGATCATTGACTACAGAAAATGAGCACAAGGATAGATATGAACCAGTTGAATATCGCAATGAAACACAAGGTAGTTATGGGATTTCAAAGAATGTGGCTAGTGGACCTTGGAACCAGGATTCAAGATTAAACAACACTGAATTTAGTAACGAGGATTCAAGTTCAAGCCGTACTGGAAGTAAGACGCAAGAGGAAAGGTTGTTGGAAACTATTGTAACGTCAGGTGGTGTACGTTTACAACCCACTCGAGATGTGATTCAGGTTTTCCTTGGAGAGGCTGCTAAGTTGGATGCGTTGGCTTTAAGTCGAGCTCTCGAGTCAAAGCTCCAATCTCCAATGTGGCAGGCATGCTGCTTCTGCTTTTTTGTATTAGCTATGACACCACCTGATGCTCATGCTCTACACAAATAAAATTTAAGATTATTATATTCAGTATCTTATTTATCTATACATCAATAGTTCTTTCGTTCACATTTTAGGTTTTAGTATTGAGTTAAGGACTTATTTGCTATAATTTTTGTGGAAGGCTTTTTTTATTTTTATTTTAGAAGCTTTTCTTAGAAATTTGATGGTGTTCTTTTGTTTTTTAATATTTTTAGGTTCGCATGAAAGCTGTTTGTGTCCTCGAGTCAATTTTGAGGAAAAAGGATGACGAACATTTTTCAACCATGGCGGCTTATTTTAGTGAGAACAAAGATGTGGTGATCAAATGCTCCGAGTCTCCACAAGCTTCTCTCAGAGAAAAGGCTAACAAGGTATATTCTAGCTTTCTTGTAAAATCTATTTAGAATTCTTGTTTCCAATTCCTCATTTATTTGGACATTATATATATGATGTAATCTCAGAATGATGTCTATTAAGATCATGTCTGGTATTCATTTGTAGCTTGAGTTGACTTATTTTTGTCAAACTCAGTATTTTTCAAAGCTTTTTTTCTTTTCTCCTCAAATTAGGTGTTGAGTGTATCAATGGTTTAGCAGCCTTGAAAGAAATTAAATCAGAAACAGGACTGACGATCATTATAGAGGGAAATGAAACCTTTAAGATAACATGTGTAGAAGTGAGCATGATGCTTTGTAAAGACAGAATTGATAATCGATTCTTTTGTATGAAACTATGTTAGAAAAAAATATGACTAAAACGAATTTTCTGGAAGAGGGAAAAACTATTCATAAATTCTAAATAAAACACAACATTCTTTTATTTATTTATTTTACTATCCTGGTTTGTTTTAAATTTGGATTTACATTTTACTCCTGTGTACTATATTAATGCCTCCATTTTGGAAAGAAAAATATGTCATAGAAGGTTTTTTTTATTTTTTTATTTTTTAGCAATGACTTATTTCTGGTTCATTTATTTGTTTTTTACTTTCTTCACAATAAGGTTCATCTTAGTCGCACTGAGATAAGCCAAAGGTAAATCTTTTTGATGAATCAGTATGGTGATATTCTATGTTTTTTCTTGGAGATATTATATGTTAACTTGGATAAAGAGTATTTCCTTTGAGAAGATTTGGTAGCTTATTTAGTTGGATGAACATTTGATGTTGATGAACAGTTGATCTTGGTGAACAGGTTTTGAGCCTCCTGGGTGGAGAACAGGCAGGAAGCGCTGCAAGTTCAGAAAAGCTTGTTAAAACTGATTCCACTACTTTTCAGATGCCGGACTTGATTGACACTGGTGATTCAGATGATTACAGAGGAACAGATTCAACAAATACTAAAAGTGATCAAATTTTCACAAACCTGACAATGCCATCACCCCCGCTAATTGATGATATATTTGGAGATGGTTTTGTTAATGTTGAAAGCACTAGTGAACTGAAAAACGACGATGACCCCTTTGCAGATGTTTCATTTCATGCTAGCGAGAATAGAGAACATGGAGATGATCTCTTTTCTGGAATGAGTGTTGATGGTAGACAGGATGCTAATGAGAATGAAGCAACAGAAGGAAAGAAAGATGGCCCTGAAGTATTTGATATCTTTGGGTCCAACTCAGTAGATCCTCAAGAGCAAGTAAATCAGGGAAAAGATGTTAATGATTTAATGGGTGGTTTGTCAATTGATAAAAATGATTCAATGTTGAAGCAGAAAGGAACCTCTCAGGCAGCACTATCTGAAGCCTTTTTCTCAGGTTCAAATAATTCTTCCAGCCATCAGGTCTCCAATGATGCATTTAGCAGCGGTTTTGCTTATCGAGCATCAGGGATGAGTGCAAATTTTACATTCCCCCAGGGTACCGTGCCATATAACATCCCTCCTGGCTTTATGCTCAATCAAGCTTTTCCTGCTCAACAGATAAATTACGGTGCCATGGGAAATGTATTTGCACAACACTTTGCAACAATGAACCTGAATGCTCAAAATTCAGGTGTTGGTCTTGTTGCTGGAACAAATGGAGGATATTCTCCACCCCTTCCTGATATATTCCAACCAAGCTATACAGCTCCAGCCCCTAATTCAATGATGAACAGTTCAAAGAAAAAGGATTCAAAAGCATTTGATTTTATATCTGTAAGTGCGATTCTTATACTTGAGGTTTAACCTGGAGTGTTATTATAAATATCTTTGCTCGTGCCTTCTGCAACTTTGCAGTCACTGCACTTATTTTATTCGAGGCCTTTTTCTTGCTTCAGTTATTGGATCATAATCATTCTTTCATGGCTTGTCTTGTAGGACCATCTTGCAGCTGCTCGTGATCCAAAGAGGGTGGTTTAGTCTTTTGAGCTAATGCTTTAACACAAGGACTCAGAGATCCTCAATAACGAATTTCAAGCTAGTTGATCAAACTAGGGCCATCCCAACTTTATTTGTGGCCTTGGGCGATAAAAGAAAATATGGAGCCTTTTCAGTTGAATAGCATTCTTAGTTTACATTAACAATATATTTTATTTAAATTTATTCTTTTTCTTTCCTTTGAATATAGCTGAGGGTGTCTGGCTTGGAAGGTCATTTGTGGTTTTTCCACTTTCTTCAGAGGAATGTTGATAATACTTTTGTTTTTCTTTTTCAATTTTATACTTTCATGAGAAAATAAATAAATAAAGAATGCAATGTTTGATAAAATGAAAGTAAAAAATGAGTGCATAAATGGTTGAAGAGAATAGTTTATAAGAGAGGGTCTTAATATGAGATGAAACAAAAAAAAAAAAAAAAACCAAAAAGAAGAAAATTACTATAAAGACATTGACATTTGAAGAATTAGATTTGATATTGTCAGATATGTTAGGATGGTTTCAAAGTAATTTATCGAAAAGATGGTTTCAAAGTTGTCACCCGGTTATTTTGGAATATGTTTACACCTAACCAACCCAACCTAAAAATAATGTGGTTTCTGGATTGGATATTGCAGCCTTGAAACTGGTATTTTTTTTGGGTAAAAACCTTGAAACTGGTTTGTGTGTGGAATTTTAAGACTTTTATCTAGATTAGTCTCTCTGAACATTGATTTTGCAGACGCATATAAATGGTTTGGAACTAATTTGAACTGCAGAAAAGTAGACATCCACATCGCGGCCACATGGCCAACAGAAAAATGCATTTATTATATTACAAATATATATAGAGCACAATGTCTCGTCCATTCAGATGAATATAGCATAATGCATTTGTATTCAACTACAGATCAACAGGAAAATGGCCATGTCAAATCATCCATGCATGTTATGCTGAACCATTTACGCTTACAAAGCAGAGCATCAGATTCTTGTGGAATTCGAGAGCAGAGAAGAAACCAGCTTGCAACGGTTGTTTGGTGCAGGATCAGAATTCAGCACAAAACATTTCTTATGATGTCTTAGAATATGGGCCGATGATCTTCCCTCTGTGGCATAATTTCCATCTTCTTAGTTCTTTTCAGTTGTTTCACAACATCCAGCCGATCCGAAGAATAAGGAGAAGGGATCTAGAAGCAGGGAATGAAAATGATAGGAAAAAACATAGAAGATACAAATTGTAAATACCAATGGTATGGTATAGGTGATATAGATTACCATTTGTGGCATGTACTTGTTAATTGCTGCTAGCATTGCCGCATGACCAACAGCAGATACCTTGTCACAAAAAGGAAGAAAATCATTTTTTGTATGATTTTCTTTTCAGTTGATTAGATGAATGCTGCTTCTAGTGTAGAATTAAATACACAACCACATATCATATGTAAAAGAAGGAACTAGCTTCAACAATAGATTCAGTGTCTGTCACTTCGATAGTTTGGATGATACATAATAAGTTTAAGAAAGAAATAGGGTCAACAAAGCACTTACAGGGACTAGCATTAGAATTGTGACTGGGATGAGTGAAGCAATGTCATTCAGCGTTCTTTTCAACATATTTCTCTCCCTCCTTGTAACCTTGTGACCCCGAAATTGTTTGAGGAGTAGCTTCATAGCGGTCATAACGTCTATGAATAGCAATTCAGTACCCATCCATATATCCTTGAAAAGAAATTGAAATGAGATATTAGCACAACAGAACCACAAAATTCTGCCCACATCTAAGAGTAAGGATTATTGACCATACGGAGCTTGCAGATGCCAACTTGATGCTGTACTTCCTAAGCAGACTCTGATGTAGAACATCTGATTTTTCAGCAGAGCTCCCCAAAGGCTTTTCTACTTCCTTCCCAGGTGAGCAGGTGGGCTGCTAGTAATAATGGTAAAATTTGGAAAAATATAGTTACTAATCAAAGATTTATTTAAGAACAAATTCAATAAACTTTCAGGTTATGTTCTTTTGCAGAGTATAGTGGCACATGAAGTAACATAATTAGTGAAAGCCTTGATTTCTTGTTTCTTCTAGCTTTAGCTTTAACATAATGATTAATGAGTTAAAACAAGACATTCTAATGAGCATACCTTTCTCAGTTTAAAACCATACTCAGACTGATTATTCAGACACCCCTGTGTAAGTAAGTTACTTTGTTGTGATTCTATGTTTAAACACAATTTGGTCACACTCGCACCTTTTGATTTAATAGATGGTAGAATTGGGTCAGAGGCACCAGTCTCAGTAACCTTTAACAATTCACTGCTTCAGAAAACCAAAACAAACACAATTAGTTCATTCCTCTATGGTAGTGCTGAATTTACAGAAAAGAATCTAAACATAAGAATGAAGCACATAAAATACCTTGATTTATCATAAACAGCCCAGTAGTCTTCCAAGCAAGTTGTTAGTAGGCTCTGACTGCAAAAATTGATAACATCCTAACTAACAAAGTTGACCAACTAATATAGTAGATTGATAATTTAAACAAGATAAAACTCCACATGGAAATATGAGATTTCATTAGCAACCTCTGGAGCAAGAATGCAAGCAAATCAGCATCTAAGAGCTGTTGAGTTGAACGACTGAAGTGAGCAAATCCAGAGAAAACATCATAGCATACAGTAAAAACTGTAGATAAAACAATCTCTTTCTCTGCTTGTACAGCATGCTGCTTGGATCTTCTTCTCTCCTGACTACTTACACAAGGACATGTGGCATAAAAATCAAGCCATCCAATTTCATCGGTCACAACCTGTAATGAGGAATTGTCAGATTAGAATATTATTCTTTACATCTTTCATAGAAGTATGGATGAAACAAACCTCAATGAAGGATTGATACACTGATATGGAAGAAAATTCCGGGTATATGAAAAGGATACCGCACTCCAAGTAACTGCAGGCAAACCATTCAACCTCCTAAATTTTGTGTTGGAAAAATTAAGACATAAAGTGTGTGGTTAGAATGCGATGCAGTTACCTTAAAAAGTCCTTAATTGGTTCATCAACATCCTTTATGCCCATTCTTGACAAGAATAATCTAGTACTTCTTCCAAGATAAGCAAAAAGTCCAAAAGTGGCCAAAGTTTTTGCTTGAATCTGTCCAAACTTTGCAACTAAGATCAATAATTTAAATGTTAAAGATAAAACTCCTACTTAGTAATGTTGGATCTGTTAAATTGGCCATCATGTGAGATTGAGAGTTAGGAATATGTCAAGCTTATTTCATGAACCCTACGACTGACCTTGTCATGAAAATTCTGCCCGTCGCAAGTCACCTTATAATTGCAGAATGCTACTGACAGTTTTTTCTGAGTCAACCCGATCCAAAATTCTAGCTGTTCACTTCTTTTGCTGGAAAGAACCTTCATACCAAAATGTGACAGGAAATCCAATTCAAATCCTGCCTCAGTAGCTAACTGATGCAGTTTTTCCACTGATACAAGGCTATGTGCAAGATCCATGAGCTCTATCATTACATCCTGAACTGAAAATGTGAGCAAAGGACATGTAATATGCCCAAAACTCAACTTTCCCACAGCTGCACAGCAGCTTATAGCAACAACCATCCCTGCAACACCACTGAATGTTTCCATGTTTAGGCTAAATGACAGCGCTTCACATATACATTATACTCTCACATTTTATTGATTGTGGAGGAGAAAAATAATCCAAGAACAATACATATCATGCAAAAAGTTTAAATGATCTTAACAAACCTTCCTGCATATTCCATAGACCACTTATTAAACAAGGGAATGAAAGATCCTGCAATACGTGGCAGTTCGACCTCTCTAAACCATTCTACCATTTCAGAGTGCCTCATATTCAGTTGACTTCCAATATAATCCCCAATCAAGTTAATCTTTGGGGTCAAGCTGAAACAGATAAGGTCAAACAGAGTAAATTTCCATCATTAAGATTTAGTACTCAATGTTTTGAGCGACTTCCTGAACTAATTTTAGATGCCTAATTACTCACTTTGTTAAAAAGACTAAGAGCTAAACCAAAATATCAAGTAAAGGTACAACACTGGATCATGATATTACTTTCGTTACCCATCATTCACCATGATAGCAAACCACCAATTGATAAATTGATTATAAGAAAACGTCATATGCTTACATCTCTCTAACTGCATAAGAGTTGTTGCATTGACGTTCATGAGAAAGCAAAACTTCTACTTCAATTGCTGTTTTCAGCAAGGCATAAACTGCCACCTGTCAAACATTGGTAATCAATAAGTTTATCAGTATTTCATTAAATCTGATTATGTAGCGAGGACACTTCACCTTCGCTCTGCTAAGTAGAATTAAGTGTAACATTAGTTCTAAACAGAAGACTATAAACACATGCAGAAACATGAAACATACATAAATCACTAATTTGCAAAATCCGACAATATCAACATGATGTACCATATAAGCAATTCGTTTATGCCATCTGTGTACATCTTTCCCAATCCATGCCATCGCAAGCTCCGGACTACTTCCTGTCAATTCAAGTGACTCAATTGCAAGGGAGAAGCTCTTAGCAGATTCATGCAACACCCATACAAGACAGTTGACCCGATTAAATTTGATTTCCTGAACATGGCTTTTGGCCACTGGATCACCACTCTCAGTATTGTTTTCAGTTGAAGAAGCACAAGCAGCTTTAGATGATAAAGTCTTATATGAAGACCACCTTGTTGAAGTATAACATCTGAAAAATAACCCAAGGAAGACATTTTTCTTTGAAAGGCTGTAACTTCTGTTTTCCTTCGTATTGTAACTTGAATTTTGCGATGCTTTGACTGTAGTTCTTTGTCTGTTCTCTGATATTACAGATTTTCTGTCAGCACACAAGAGAAACTTCAGTTACTAACCTCGTTGAAGTTCAAAAATGTATTGAATGCTGGAATGTAGTTTTAGGTAATGGTCAGAGAATATTCAACAAGATTTAACCACGTCAAGAAACCAATTTGTTTCTTATTGCTTGGGTACAAAAAATAAAACGAAACCAAATGAAAAGATTTATTTGGAATTTTTTTTTTTTCCCCATTTTGAAAGGCTTGCTTTTGACATCAGTTCTTTGTAAAAGGAAACAATAACCAGTTTTGGTCTTGCTTATATTTTACCCCTTACTAATCAAGAACTTGGAGAAAAGACATTGGGAATATTGTTGTTTTAGATTTAGTTTTTTCTTAGCTTAGTTAACAACATTAAGATACACAACCTTTTATCTCGTCAAAAATACCAATCTTCCTCAAATTATATGCAAGTTCCTATACTCCCGAGAAGAGGAAACCAATTGGCTAATCCAAGGGAGCCAATTTTAGCTTACTGGGGTTTATGAAGTTATGCCATATACGCTGCCTTAGAAAGTGGTGAGGCCTTAACTTTAGCTGAAAGTGGTGGTCCAGTTAATGCAATTATGGAGTAATGCACCTAAACGTGTTCTGATTTTCCTACTCTGATGCTGATGGGAATGACTCTATAAAAGTCAAATATGCATTTTAGGACAAATCCTAAAAGAAATAACAAGATTGAAATTGAACCAGGTGACACTTATCCAGAAAAAAAAAAAAGAAAATAAGCAATTACTGGAAGCAGATAACATTTCAAACACATACTTTGCTTACAAGATCTAGATATATGTATAGTCGCTATAATCCAAAAGAAAAAAAAAAAAACAAAATTTAAAAGAAATTAGAAAAGTGTGAATATCGTTTTTCATAATGTCTCTCAGCAAAATATCTTTATTAGTTAAATGTTTACCAAGAAAGAGAGAGGGAAAGATCTTACAAGGGGTTGAAGAAGTGGGGCAGTTGCAGAGACAAACAAAAAGCCATGAAAGACCAAAAAAGAGGAAAGGGAAGAAAGAATGTGAGCCATGTTACGCAGAAAACAAGAGGTTTTGAACTTATCATTGAGGCACACACACATAGAGAGACAGAGAAAGACAGAGAGATTAGAAAATTAATTACATTAAATAAAACAACGAAAAGGTGGATATGAACTATTATTATATGTTTACTGGCTTAGGAATTATCTCCCGCCAGCCGTTTTGTTTTCCAAGTTTTTTAACCGTTAGTTCGTACTCTACCATGTGGACTCTGCAACAGTACTCTTCAATGAAAAATAAAAATAACATAGAGATTCTCAGACTCAGTTTTAGGAGCGGATATGATAAATTATTGATTAAAACAAGTACTGTTTCTAATAAGTTTTTCTCCTGTTGATGTTCAGCTGTAGAAGCTCTTCAGGTAAATTCCTTCTGTATTATTTGCTACCTTTGGTACTCTTAACAATCATATGCAGAGGATAACGATTTTTATTTTTATTTTTATTAATTTATTAATTTATTTTTCTTTTTTTTTAAGAAAAAGGAAGAAGAGCATGCTGCTTTCAATCTGTTTATGCGAGTTACAGCCCCCCCTGACCTCGACCAATTCCTTTGACCTTATCACCAAAAAAAAAAATTTAAGACCAATTCCGTTGACCTCAAATTAACTATCTCCATCCAAAGGTTGTTAAGGAAACTATAAAATATTTCATATTGTTACCTCATGATCTTAGCCAGGTCTAAAATCAAAATCGACCCTTGCATAATAACTACTATAAGAGATTTTATTTTGGAATAAAATCAAAAATTAACATTAGCACCTATATTATTTGTGATTTCTAGGATTTTACACGTAATTCCATAATAGACAATATTAGTCATGTTTTAAAAAAAGTCACCAAAGAATCAACACCGGCCAATAGACTCCCTCCCTCTACTACAACGGTCTTCAATTTTAAGTAAGTATCATCTACCATTATCAATCCTCTCAGTAACCTTCTCTCCAGGTGTTTCTTTGTCACTTTCTTTACCAAATCCAAGTTGAGACATGTCTTGTTTTGCCATCAAGTTCCTGAGACATGCCAGTGAAATATCAGGGTATGTAAAAAATTAACAATAACAACATCAAAATAATTTTAAAAAAAAAATCTGAGGAAATAAAACTTGAACATTCATGCTACTATAATTCTGTGGTCAAAACTCATTTTAAGCATGTTCATTAAAAATAAGCTCAGTGTACAGAAAACAAACTTACTTTTCCATACGACACTTCAGGTACTTTTTTGAGAAGCTTCTGCATTGTTCAGATTGGTGACCAGACAATTTTAAGCATTTAAGGTACTCTTTCTTCTCCTGGAAAAAAATAAATTCATTTAGGAAAAAAACAACAAAATCAATGTTATCACACAGAACCAACTCTACAAGGTACAATTTTTTGAAGAACTTTTTTGTTTTATGGTCTAAGAATAAAAATGATACAGATTGTTATTGGAATGAATAGCGCAAGATTACCAGGTCACACAAATGCCTATGATCCAAAGGAAAGACTCCTTTTTCTGGAGGTACTGGTCTCAGTCCCCTATTACCACCGAACGCACCACCTACAATACACTATTTTTTTATAAAACTTGAGAGGCAGCAACGAGCAAGTGAGATGGCAACTTACATATTTATAAACCAAAACTGAGAGATAGCATTCAGCAAGTGTGATGACAATTCTATATTTCTGCCAACATTTCCGTATCAAGAATTTTTTAGCACTCATTGAAGTACAAAGTTATTTTTCCTTCAATCTAACCATTTGTAAGGAAAACTTCTCTTACAGATATTTCAAAATTCTGAGGGAAAGAATTTCAGTTGTCTAAGAAATATTTTCCTAATGCTTGGAAATGCCCATGAGGATAAACTTTTTCGCGTTATGAGTATTGAAAATATTGTAGGATGACATTGCTCTTGGAAATTCATGCACTAACCGCACTCCACGCGAGATGAGCACAGTTTTGCAATGAATTGAGCAAGCGACCATAACTAATACCCGAAACACCATTGGCGGATGATTTCTCAACAATGTTGAGAAAGATACATTTTCCCTATGAAAGTTGACACATTTCCAAGACAAATGATATCTCAGAGGAAGCTAGCTGGTGTGTAAAGAACCTTATGGAAACATATACTAATGAAAATCAAATATTTTATCAAGAAATTTCATTTTCCTTTCCACAAGTCCCAAAAGTCCGTAAGATAGCAGCACGGATTCAAAAACTTAGAGGAATTTGTTCAAAAAGTTTCAAAATTTACTTGCTATATCTCATCTCCCTCTATCTGTCACGAATCAACAACAAATAATAGTTATCCATAACCAGAACTTTTTAACAAGTATCAACTTTGTTCTGTTTCCTCGAACAACAAGGCAGAGAGAAAGAAAGTACCTGCACTCATCGTGAAAACTCGTTGCAGAGAAAGTCAAGATTACTGTTTCTTGATTTGCTGGCGTTACAGAAGATTTTACTCTCAGGAACTTGTTGAAACAGCGAAATAAAAAAAATAAAAAATCTGCGATAAAATAAAGAAAACCCACCCACAAATCAAACTCCAAAACTCGCAGTGAGATCGAGTCGAGGGATTTTTGACTTCTGGCTTCCGGATCCTGGAATTGGGGAATAGCAAGAATACGCTTAACCGAGCTTTAGATTACCGTAATACCAAACACGCCATTGGACAAAATAATATCACATACGACACGATGTCGTTTTGCTGCTATGGGTAACTAATTAGGGTTTTGTTCTTTCTCCCCCGACCTATAAATACAAGCAGTATCGCACAATTTGATTAGAGACTACGCTGGATCTCTCTCCCTCTTTGAATATTGGATCCAGAATTAGGGTTCATTCTGGAAGAGCATCTTGCTTTCGCTTCTTTTATCATCTTTCTTATTTGATATTAATATATCTGAGCATATGATGAAAGCAATTGGAATTAGTTTCTGATTGGCTAGGCCATGAAGCTTCCAAAATTCGAGCTTTTTAAAACTGATGCTCAGATTCTTGTAATTTTTTTTTGGTTCATAAAAAGAGTTATCTTTATGATATTATTTACGAGTTTTGGTCACATTCATTAAATTTTGGAATTAAAAATTTATTTCGTTAGCATCGTAGTATTTGTCATCTCAGAGTCGGAGAGATTCGTCCTACCGGCTTTGCATGGTGGCCTTGAGTCATGAGTTGGCGTCGTACTCCTCGTCCCTCGTTTGTTTAACCGCTTGATTTTTCCTTTCTGTTCTGTGGTCGTATTATATATTTTTTGCTTTAGGAATAATACTAGTACACGGTAGCTAAAAAACTTTAATAAGGTGTTTTACAAGCATGTCATTATTTTTGGTCTATAACGGTTGTTAAAACTTGAAACAAATATTTGCTAAAAAGGTAATTTGCTGCAAGCATTTATCTCTCTGTCATGTTCATATAGACATACACAGTGGCTAATAAATGTCTCCTAAGGATTAAGTGCCAAAACGTTGTACAAATTGCCTTCAAAGGAAATAAAGACCAAAACGTTATACAAATAAGCCTATAAAAGAAGGATTAAAGAATATACAGGTTGGACTATAATTTCGGTTGATTTATACAATTAGACTCGTTGATAACGTTGCAGCCTCTGGGTAAGCATGTCTCAAATTTCACCCCTAGAAGCCTTGCTAGCAGAGTTTTCTATGAGCAAAAATTGAGGGTGCCTATAAAATTAATATTAAAAGAAGCAGTTGGGCCAACTGGCAACAGCTTCTGCTGCTGCTGCAATTGCTGGCTTATAAGAGCCTGGAATGGCCAAGGACCACCTGATAACATCAGCAGTTGGATGTGCTATATGTTGATTAAAGAAGAGTTATCTGGATTCTGGGGTTAGCCTGTTTGAATGGGGGTGCTGAATTATTACAAGCACTGAATCTCTGGAGTTGTAATTCCAAGATGATGATGTTGGCTGCAATAGTTCAAAATCCTTTAATGCAGGGTCTTTCAACGCCCAAAATATCAAATATAGAACCACAGGGAGAACTATATGCTTCCACAGGCAAATAATTAAATTGTGGAAAAATATTAAAGAGCATAATTACACAAGGAAAAAAAACAAAACATGAAAGCATTCTTTACCACCCCAATGTGCCATTCACGGCTACTAAAATCTTTAAATGTAGCTGCATCCATTTCCTGCAGTTGACATGTCATATGTGATTGTTAAAACATAACAAGGGAAATTCTACCTCAAAATAAATAAATAAAAGTATATTTGGGTGTGGGGAACTTGGGATCATTAAACATTGGCTTTGCCACTGGCTCCAAATTTTGATTTCTGATTGACTGCTTTCTAATTTTGGCTCTGGTAATGTGATTGATATGATTCCTATTAGAAACATTTCGTGGCCATTATGTTATTCCATTGTATTTCACAGCAATTTTTTCTTTTTTATTTTCTTTTTTTCTTAACAATAGTCATTTTAGGCAAGAAGTGTATCGTGCATCTTTAATTTGATACAAAAATTAAAAATCATAAAAACAGAAGTTTCATGTCATCCTAAATTGTTTCACTTTTTCACACAAAATGAGGAAAAAAGAAAGGAAAATGATAACTTATTCTATTGTTAAGATATGGAGAATAACTTACTATGCTATAGATGGGAGGCACAATTGTCTCCCCTTTAGGTTTTAGAGTAGGCATAACAGAAAACCGTGGAACCAAGTCTTGTGACCTAAACATCCAACTGCAAGAGAAAGGTAGGGTTATAATGTCAGAGGACTGGAGTGGGTAGAAATAAAGAATGATGAACCACTTCACATGCTAATTTTGTAAAACTAAAATTTGCAAAATAATTAACATGCATACCCTATGTAAACAAAGATGCAGAACTGTGCCCATTCTCGAACTAATAGGCGAAGCCAGTAATTTGCTGATGAGTCATCCATGTTAATGTATATCTAAAAACCAAAAGGTCAATAACCTGACAAATAATGTCTATGTATTGGATATTCATAAACTCAAGTCCAAATATTCGTACCACAGTCTCAGCCATTGCAACAATCTGCATTGCACCTTGAAACTTTCTGTATATAACAAGAGATAAGAACAGAGGTTCAAAATGTGATATAATTCCTCTTTTAAGCACTATAACATAATGCTGGGACATGAATATGTTAATGAGCAACACCTACTTGAACATTATGTACTTTGTATAAACTGCATCATGCATTGCATGAACATCCTCATCCTCTATAAAACTAAGTTGCTCCCGCAAAGCTAATAGATTTTGAGATATATGGTGAAAAATCATGTAGAAATTTATAAAATAGTTAACCAGCAGCAGGACCTGGAATAAAGACACAATTATGTTTTTAGTACATAGGGTAGAAAGATTAGGATGAAGATAATCAAATTATAGAAAGATATTAATCATTGCCAACTTAATCAGTGTAATGCATTAATTTGCCAATAACTCACAGAGAAGTAAGGCACAGAAGCTCTATATCCAACAAGAGTCAAGTAAAAGACACACCCAAGAGCAGCTGTAGTACGGCGCTCTGTTACCGAAAGACGCTCACATGTGATGCAGTAACCATGAGATATGAGCAAGAAGGATACAAAAGACGCTGTCTCAAAGAGCACTCCAGTAACATAGACTCCAAATGACATCCAAAGAGAGCATATCTCTAAATAAAAGCATGAATACCTGCAAATTGGCACTTAAGAATTGTAATATTGTGTGTAACAAAGAAACTAAAACAAAACAGCCACAATCCCCAGAGAACACGATCAATCTGGAATAACACCCTAGACATAACACCAATTTTCTTACATTTGTTATCACAAAATATGTCCCCCACCCCGCCACCCCAAAGAAGAGTAGTAAGTTTCTCTTTAGTCATCTATACTGGTTAATGCTGCGTAATCCAATGGCATAATGAATTTTCTGTGAACTTATCAATTATTCCTCAAACTAGTATGCACTTGATACCTATTTATTATTCATCTCTGTAAAATAAAAACTATCTTAGATTTTAAAACAGAGCCCTAGAAGGATGTCGAGATTGATGCAGTGACAAATGTGATAATAGAATTCGAAAAACAAGACTCTATGCAACTAACAAAGAGACGGTCCTTGCTTTACTATTTCAAAGTAAATAGACTTAACAATGTATTTTTGAAGATTATGGGAGCTTACCAGAAGAGGCAGGACAATCTAAGTTGTAAAGGACAATCCATGGAATAACTATTTCAAAGTAATAGACTTAACAATGCATTTTTGAAGATTATGGGAGCTTACCAGAAGAGGCAGGACAATGTAAGTTGTAAAGCTTTAATCAATGGAATAAATGCAAGCATCCACTGCAAATTATTCCTCTGCCCAAGTGTAACCATATAAAAAAACAGAACAATTATAGTCAACATAAACTAGCTTCAGAACCCGCTACAACTATCTAAATATAACACGCCCCATACCCATGGTTAAAAAATAGTGATTCTCAAAATATCGAGAATTTATTTTTTAAGCGCTAGAATTTTGGACAAATAGACTGTAAACTTTTACAAACATTAGAAATTTTATTGCAATCTCGATGAAATAATTCAAATTTATTTTAGAAGATACAAATTAGCTAGTTCACTGAACCCAATAAAATTACACGCCCCATATTCCTTGTTTACTAAATTCCTAAGCAACCAAACAAACCAATTCACGAGAAAGTCTACAAACAAGGAAAAAGGTGCCCTTCGTTTGGTTGCCAGCAAACTGAGTTAAATTATCTAAACCAAAATGTTTATGCTAAACAAAGATGAACAGCTCAAGGGATTAATATTCCTTTAAACAAAACAGAACAAAATGAAGAATTTCTGTGAAACCAAATTACACGTCAAGATCCACGGAATATGCAGTAAATAAGACGACAACTTCGTTCAACTAAAATTTTAGTTTAACTTTATCGAATCAATCATTTTACTTTTTTTTTTTAAATAATCAAATTGAAATCAAGAAAAATAAATATACAAATGAATAGGGAAGTAACCTGAAAGTGGCGGGTTTTGAAGGTGTTGAAGGTCCAAGAACATGCGGAGACGAACCAAATTGAGAAAAAGGCCAAGTAAAGCGAAGGAAGTGGCCGAAACGACTCGTCGATTCCGAGCCTCTCCGGCACGTTCGTTTGGCTAATCGGGAGCTTCATCAGAAGCAGAGAGGTTTTAGTATTTTCAGTTAAAGTTTTTTTCTTTTTTTTTTCTTTTTTTTTTATTTCTTCCCGGGTGCGTCTGTGGTTTTATACCCGCTCACACGTCCCAAACGTGCCCGTTTAATCCCCTGTATTCATCTGCGTTTAAAACTATTTCCAAAAATGGACCTTCGAATTGGAAATTTACAATTTAGACCATGAATGTTTAGCAAATTGCGGAAATGTTTGTATCTATTATTAGTAAGCTGAATATTCTCTAAAAAAAGAAATGGTATTCAAATTTTCCAATAGGATAAAAGATAATAATATTCTTTCAAATATATATCATATTTCACAATTTTAAAAATATATATATATTTCACTTGAATCTTCCAAATTTTATATTAATTATAATTTAATTTTTCAAATTTTGACAATTACAATTAACATTCATACAGAAGTGAAAACGAAATTTAATTTTAGAAGTGGGAATGGAACAATTTGAGAGAAACATGATAACCTTTAAAACTAAAAAGGAAGATGATAATTTTTTTTACCTAAAAAACCAAATATTTGAATAAAAAATTTCATTTGAAAATTATGTAAATTGGAAGTAGCGTAAAGATGATGGGCCAGTACTTGGGGGAAATGAAGTTGGTGGGCTGAAAACAAGTGCATGAAGCATGACCAAACTCATCCAAACAAAACCACTCCCTTAATACTTTCCTTATTTATTGGCTAATTTTTTGAGTCTCAACCACATCAATAGCATAATATTTCCCACGTCACATCTCTTATAATTTAATAAAATGTTCAAAGGGCTTTCGGATTCTGTAAGGAATGGAGGCACACTATCTTCCAATGCCACCCAAAACAAGGACGTGGAGGGAACTTTGATGAGATTGTAAATTTAGCTTAGCATGAAATCCTGTTTCTTATCCATGTAATGCCTTATTATAGTATTAAAATAATATATATATATATATATATATTGATCCAAATTTTATAAATTTAAACATTTGAAAAAAATAATGATTCAACTCTTATTCCAAGTTGAAAATACCATGTAAACAGCTTGGCGAGTGACACAAATTTTTCCCCTTGTGAGGAATGAGATGGATGTTCAACAAATCAGCCTAATTAAGATGATTGGCAAAGTAAATGATAATTGATCAACTACTATGCAGGTTGTTAGGCAATTGAGTTTGACCATCTTGGGGTGGCTGTTTTTAGGTCTGAATATTAGGAATTTTACACTCATCTGTAAGAATTCTTAGATATGTTCATCTTCCCCTGAGCTTAAGGATGTTTGACATTCCTTTTTCTTTTTATTTAATAAGAGATATAGAGAATGAAAAGTCTCATTCTGTGCAACTTTAGGTGAACAAACTCACTAACAAAATTTGTTCCTTCAATCCTACTCCAATGAAGGAGCCCAATTAATATGGTCATTTCCAAATATTCTGTAATCTGTACCATATCAATGATGTTATTAGTCCACTCACAAAATATTAATTTTTAGATCATTTGTCAATCTAACCATTGGTCAACATAGGGATAAACTAAAAAACGTTGTGTGTAGATATATACAATCTATAATTATTTTTCACATTTTTAGTCAATCACAAAAAGCATGTGGTTTCATGTATATGTAGATAAGCTCCGGTTGATTTTTGTCATATTTACACCTTATGTAGCAAAAGATATTTGAATTGCTTGCATTAGAGAGACAAAAGAAAAACCAAATTTCATATATAGAACGCACATTTAAAATATTATCTCATTTTTTAAAGATATATATAATTCTCGCTTTCACATATATGATGCTAAAATCATCTCCAATGAATGATATATATTGCTAAATATGTTGCATAAAAATTAATATTATTTAAATTTAAATGGTATAAATATATAAAAAAATAAAAAAATTATTTTCAAATGATAATATAAAAAAAAAAAAAATTTGATAGCTATTAATGGTTATTTGTTAATTACATATTTTATTAACTTTTTTCAATTTTAAAAAAATTATAATAATTTTTTAAAAGAATTTTGGTTTTTATGAAAAAAAGAGTTTAACAGAGCAATTGGAATTAAACATTCATTTGATAACGTTTAAGTCATATCAATTTGATATTTATTTTAAATATTACATTTAGAAGATGATTTTTAAATATATTATCTATATTGCTTATGTACTTTGTATATTTGCAAATCTACATCTATATTGAAAATGCTATAAAATTTTATAAAAAAAAATTCTTTTTTTTATTTTTTTGGTAAATGAAATCATTTTTCTGTTTGAAGTGAAAGTAGCTAGGGTTGAAATCTAACCGCCAAAATAGCTGTTGCTGTTTGANACCAAACCAAACCATTCATAAACGGTTTGGTCCGGTTTGGTTTAACGGTTTAGACTGTGACATTTAATTTTACAGTCCAAAATAACTACAAGACGAAAATTTAATTTTGTAGTTTAAAATTTAAACTAATTTTAATACTACAATATTAAATTCAAATTAAAAATATTACAATTCAAAATCTAAATTAAAACAAAATATTAAAATCCAAACTAAAAATTAAAAATATATATTAGTTATATATATTATTAATAATAAAAAATATTATAAATGTATATAATATTAAGTGCAGTTTGAACAGTTTGGTTCAGTTTTGCCCAACCCTAATAGCAATGCTATTAATAAAACATACCACTTTTTTTTTTTTTGAGATAAATTACTAAAATATAACACTTGGCAAAAGCAAGATTTGGGTGTTTGATAATTTGATATGGGTGGGAGTGCATAGAGTTAAATTGGCGGAACTGGAAATTGTCCTGGTTGTATCTTGCACGTTGGATTGTTTTTGGAGCTCGAGTCTTGATAGAGAGAGAATTAACCCCCAAGTACCAACTTTAAAACTTTCTGCATACAAATAAAATAAAAGAAACACAACAGATTGAAAATGTCATATTCATATATAGCTATATCACAAGCATGGTAGAGGGGGTTTTAAGATGGGGACCAAAAGCTTCTGGATGAGAAAAGATTACACATTGCTTTCGCTACAAGTGCCAGAAGTTTTGTAGCTTTTGCCAAGAACGGAGGGGACCAATTGGCTGAAGGACTTTAGGGATCAAATTCCGGGTTTTTAACTACCTATTGATTGGTCGCTGAAGGCCATTTTCTTTTTGTACACACTGTACTGGATTGACTTGTTTGGTTGGGCATGTGAAATTAATTTGCAACTTTTAAGTCCATTACTTTGGGTTTCATAACAGAACAGCCATTGTCAAACCAGGCCTACTCTGTAGTCTGACCTTTATGGCAATGATATTTGGGTTTTCTTTAAGGACACCTAAAAACTGGTATCTAATTAATGATTTATGTCCTTTTTTTTATCAGAATAAGGATATATGCTCACTATTTAACCCTTTTTTTTCTTTTTCTTTTTTTTTTCTCTCTCAGCGAGCTAATTTTTTTTTCTTTTTTAGGACCAATATCAAATGCCATACAAGAGAAAAAACAAAAAAACTCAGATGATATAATAGATAACAAAATATAAATAATGAATGCCCAACACTTAAAAAGTTTAATACAAAGATCATAAACCATTTAGTCATTTTAGAGGCTACGTGGTCTCTTTTGAGCCTAGAGACTTGGTTTTAATCTGCTCAGCTCAAGGCTTCTTTAAAATTGTTAGATAAGAGGATTACTTAACAAGTTGTTGGGCCCCCTGCTAATGGGCCTTGTCCATTTAAGTGATGTTTTTGGATCATTCGTTATTTGATTTGATCACTCCGCTTGAAATATATTACATCGTTCGGATAGGGTGCTTTCGGGTCAGCTCGTAACTCAGAACAATTTTACAACGGTGACGTTTTGCTCGGTTCGATTTATCTAAAACTAACCAAAAAATCACTAAATTGTTATTCTTAGTTTTTGTGTTATATGCATATTGTACTGAACTACTGTGTAAATTCTCATCATTTTAAATTTAAACTTTGGTTTTATTTAGTATCAACTAATGTATTTTTGAATGTTAAATATTGTCATAATACAGTATTGTTCTTTAATATATTAATTCAATAAGAATTGTTTTCATTAGCAAATGAATCAAGTACAACTGCCTTTATTTTAATTATTTTGTTAAAAAAAAAAACATAAATTTTATATTTTAACTACCAATTTTCCAAGGAAATAAACAATGAAACAAAGTTTGGCTCGCAATTCGGTACATTAATTGACAAATCGACCGGTTCAAACATTGCCCACTGAAAAAAGTTGTCATTTTTTTATTAAGCATGACACGAAATTCTTTCATGAAACTAATGTATATTATCAAGTCAGCTTGATAGTTTGTTAAAATTATATTATGAAGTCAGATTATAGTTTGTTGTAAAATGAAATGGGTTTAGTTGGCATGTCTTTTATAATTCAACACGCACATATTAATTATAGTCTTGCCAGATTAAATAAAAGCCTACTTTTAGTGTCTGAAATCTGAATTCGATTAAGAGATCAATTTGGTACAGCAATTAATAAAAATTAACCACGTGAAAGAGAAAATTCCAATAAACGGAGCTGCTTTTCATTTAATTTCTTCCTAGGGAAAACGTTGTCATTAAAGTTTTTCTTCGAAGGTTCGATAATTTACTTGCAGTGATTAATTATATATATGTGTGTGTGTGTGTGTGTGTGGGGTGTGATATGCGCGGATGATCGTCACTAAAACCAAGCTTTGACTAGATCGGAGGAATGAGCAGAGATTAATATTGCAAATTTGTTTAATTTTATAATTCAACTTTTATATATTAAATCTAGATATAATAATTAATAATGTGTACGAAATTATAATTTAATAGTAAAAAAGTCCGTTCCTTCTTTACGTCCAACAATATACAAGATGACATAATATTCTTTTTAATATCGCACCCAACACGACTATTAGCTGTAAACTTTTTTTTCCTTCCACTTTTTATAATTTTTAGTCTATCTTTCTTAATTATTTTCTTTGTATAATTTCTACTAAATAAATAAAGACTTTACTAAAAGAAGTTAGTCTATAAGAAAAGACGGAGTATATACAATCTGTTTACCATATTGCATGTCTGGAATATTGTGAATGCACAAAAATATTCAATCAAACAATAACGAATAAAAAAACCTTAATATGTAATATTCTGCTTCAATTAGGTAATATACTATCTAATTTTTTTGTTTCCTCTCCTAGTTGTTTTAGGCTTTTAGCTACGTACAATACAATACTGTGTCTGAGACAGTATCATTAAATTTTAGTCCTCGTGCTAGAACCAAATTGATCAAAATAATTGTATTTGTATTATATGAGCTGTCGCTTTTGTAATTAAGTATGATGACATTCATATATATATATATATAATATAATTTCTTCTTATATCTAATAATTAATTTATATACGGAAAAAGATGTTCAAACACACAGCAAACCACTTGATTGGACCAAATGCGATTTCATAACTGTAGATACTACTTAATTTAACAAAATGGTAATGATCAATTTAGTGCAAAATCCATGGGCACAATTGCCACAAACTGATGCACCTCCCATAAAATAGAATTTAGTCACTGCAATTGCTGAGGGGTTCAATAAAAATCTTTCATCTTATGAAATAATTTTAATATCGTCCATATAAATAAAACCTTCCTGTCGTGTTATAATTGTCTGATTGCTGATCTCTTTCTTTTATTAATTAAAAGTGCATTATTGCAATGATTAGTAACAGTTCCGATAGTAATTATAAAATCTGAAATGATAAAAACAAAACCTTATGACATTCTAATTAAATGTCAATTAGAGACCTCCTCAAATAACGAGCAACGTACACATTTTAATTAGAGAATAATCAAAACGATCTAAACAGAATGTATTAATTTGTCCCCACAATATTATAAATTAAAGTAGGCAGGCCAACTTATAGAGAAAAAAGAAAATTAACACCCAGTGTGAAATTTATAGGTAGAGGACTAAGTTCTGAAAAGCAGTTTAGTTGAGAGTATTGAAAATATTTTCCAATTCTAGATTAAAATTTGTTAAAAAAATGTATTTGTAGATTTGATCTGGCGTACAGAAAATACATTTTCAGATTAAAAGTTTTAAAAACTTTTAGCTATAATTTTTTTTATCATAATTTATAATAATAAAAAACTAAAATTAAAAAAAGAAAAAAAGAAGAAGAAGAAGTAGAGGACAGCGGTACTAAATTATATAGGTGAAAGAGATGAAATTTTGTTTTTTTTTTTTAAAGAAATTTTGTTTTTATTTGAAATTTTGTTTATAATAAGCCATTTCAGGCCCTCATATAAATCATGGAAATAATAAATATAAATGGAGCATTGGGGAGGGAATTGATTTTGAAGCAGAAAACGAACAAAAGCAACTGACCTCAACGGACAAAACAAGCGAAACGTGGATTAATGAGCTCTCTAAGAAATTTTTTTAATTGGATTGCCGGTTCAAGCAAATGGACCCCGCCGCCCTTTCCCTCAGATGACCCATTCCTCTTCTGGGTCCCACATTCTATCCCCCAAATCTGCGATGCCAGTAAAAATCAAAATTCTCAAACTATTACATCCTTATCATATATATATATATATATGAGATGTTCTAAAATAAAATTATTTTTATTTTATTAAAATAAAAATTAAATAGTATGTTATTAGTAATAAATTTATAATTTTATTGTAAATAGTTTATTTTTAATGATAATATTTTTAAATTTATTATTAAAAATATATTTTTAATGATAATTTTAATTTTATTAAAATAAAAATATCTTTATTACAGTAATAGTTATGTATATATATTTTTTTTTCCAACCATATTGTAAGTAATATGTTTATTTGGCAGTGAAAAATTCCGTGGTAGGTTGAGGGTCGCTATAAAGGAGCGGCCACACCATTTTCCCTTACAAATAAAAAACCCCCACATTACTCTCTCTGCGCACTCGTTCTTCCAATTTCCTGACCAAATTAATATTGTCCGAATCGCATTCTTATTTCCTCTCCACAGCAGCGGGGTCTTCGATTCTCATCAATGTCGTCTGAAGCGGAAAGCTCCAGCAGCAACTCTTCGCGAACATTAATGAAGAGACGGCACAGAGACATCGGTGGCAGCCGACACCCGGTTTACCGCGGAGTTCGGATGCGGAACTGGGGCAAGTGGGTGTCCGAAATTCGAGAGCCGCGCAAGAAATCGCGCATCTGGCTTGGCACATTTTCCACGCCAGAAATGGCAGCTCGAGCCCATGACGTGGCGGCAATAAGCATCAAAGGTAGCTCGGCGGTTCTCAATTTCCCCCAACTCTCCGCCTTGCTTCCCCGCCCACTGTCTTTGCTGCCACGTGATATTCAAGCTGCTGCAGCTAAGGCAGCAGCTATGGTACTGGATGTCAATTCCACACCGTCACCGTCACCGTCGCCTTCGCCGTCGCCGTCGCCGTCTTTGTCCAGTGTGTCGGGCTCCGAGGAGCTCTGCGAGATCGTTGAGCTACCCAACATTGAAGGGACTTTTGAGTCGGCCGAGTCGGGGAACGAGTTCATAGTGGTCGACTCGGCTGATGGTAATTGGGTCTACGACCCACCTTCGCTGCTAGGCGGATCAGAAGCTGAATTCTATGGTGATTTTTCTCAACAGATATTGACTGTCGAGAGTTTGATTCCAACCAACTATGAAGCTTTAGTGTGGGACTAATTGTCACATCATTGCTGTGCTTTTTATTTATTTTTTTAGTTTTTTTATAATTTTAATTTTTACTACACTTTTGATTATATAGTTTTTGCAAGTTGCTTGGCTTGGTTTGGGTTTTCTTTTTGGCTAACTGGTCAAAATCACTGTAATATACGTATTTAATTCACACAATTTTCTTAGTGTTAGTTTTGTCAACTATGTTCCCCACCACCCCCCGTGTTAATTGCTCAGTTAATGTATACGAGTTGAATATTTTAAACATATGCATCTTTCAAATTGTACTGCCGATCTCATGTTATTAATAATTAACAATGACCTTTGATAAATAACTATTTAATTAATCAACCCAATTTCCTTTAATTAATTTATTTTTCATTTTTACTGTCACTTGTTCTCCATGTAGCTCACAGGTCACAACTTTAGACCATAGCTAATTAATTATAAAAAATTGTTTGTGTTAATATTGTATTATTTATTATTTGGTCAATTGTACTAGAGTAATTGATATATATCAACCCCCCCTATATTCCAAGTTGTCCCTTGGAGCTGATATTCCGATGGCCATTTTATCTTTCTTTTACATAAAAATTAAAATCATGAATTTTAATTTTTGCTTGCAACCCTTAATTTTATTTTATTTTCTTATAAAAAAAAAGTGGAACTGCTTACGACACTGACGATATTTTCTATTTTTTATTATATTTTTTGAATGAAAGTATAAAGTTATTGGAAATTAAGATTGAATAATAGTTGGTACTGCAGAAGAAAGAAATTTAATATGTAGTAATGTGAAAAATGACGTATAATAATAATGATGAAAATGAAATGTATAGTAGAGAGAAAATATGCAAAAGGTACCGTTGGAATATTTGAAAAGATTGGCATTATGTAAAAAAAGTGCCGTTGGAGTATTTCCAAGTGAGAGTTCGAAATGTAAATATATACGAATATGATGAAGACAATAGAAAAGTGCGACAAAATTGAATAACGTATAAGTTGACGCCAAATGGGAAACAACTATCCAAGAGAAAAGATAAGATAGCCTGCCAATTCCTCTTTTTAACCTTATACCATGTTTTGGCCAAGTGGCTCTCACACCAAACATATATAAATATCTATTCTATATTTAACAAAATATTCCTTATAATTGGATATCCAGTGACAAGTTGACAACACCATCAAAATTCAAAACCAGAACTTAATTGCCCTCTTTTTTTTTTTTTAAAAAAGGTACTTTTAATTAAAAGTAATCCATACATGTTAAATGAACATAACTATTACATATGTTTAATTAGTGATACTTTTAAAGAAGAATTATTTTTCATGACTTATAAAATATTAATTTAATATTTTAAAAATTTTAAAAATAATTTTAAGTATTTATATACTCAAAACAATAGCTAATTAAGTTTATCATTAGATTGATTTAATTCGAAAAGGCTGGGAAATGAAATTTTGATAACCCGCCTTTTGTTTTGTGTAATAGACATGCAATATTTTAATTAATAACCAAGGTCTATATAATTTTGATAGAGTATAAACAAAATAATAAGTATCTGTTATACCTTATGATCAGCTTAATGTTTATAGATAAATGTACATCCATCAGTTACAAGGCTCACAGCCTGTCGTTTTTTAAGGATACCTAATTAAATATATATAGCTTTTATGCCCTAATAGCACCATTATAACGAATACATAAAACATAGTTTTCCATCATTCATTTGTTTACTCATACATGATATCAGAGTCATGTCTCAACTCTCAATTTTCTCGGTCAAACTCCCATCATTAAGCCAAGTCACCCTACCCAATTGTAATTTTCCTTTCAAATTGGAAAACGATAATTACACATCTTATGCAACCTGCCATTTTAGGCAGCAATATAATCTGGAAGATATTCACCTGAGAAAGTGCCAACAGAAGCAAAAGAAAGCAGCAACAGCTGTCTCACTTTTGTTGACAATTAACCTAGATTAACAACTGTGGAGAAGATATTGGATCAAGCCCTTCTAGGTTGGATCATATATATATATTTAGTATAAATATATGATATTTCTTCTAAGAAAAATATATTTGGCCCCCTCAAAAAAATAACGACAAATTTTTAATATTTTGATTTTTTAAATTTAATGTTTAGCCTTTTATATCATAAAAATAAAAATAAAATAAAATATTTGATTTTACAGTGAAACAAATGATAAATATTGTAATTATGTATTTATCATATTTAGTTAAATTTTAAATAATATTTATGTATGTTAAATTTTTTATAATCCCTTTTATATTTGTGTTTCTTTTTAAACATTCTTATTATATAACATTATATTTTTATTCATTAACTTTTAATTTATTGTTTTTATTTTATTTATTTTTGTTTACTAAGTTTGTAATTAATATTAAATTAATATTTATCTTAATTAATGTTGTAATATGTTGTTTTTACTTTTGTTTTATTCCAAAAAAATTACTTATACCTCTAAGCTTTGTATCTATACAAGTTTAGAATTTAAGTTATAAATTTGACGTGTGAAGTATAATTTTCTTCTTTAGTGAACAATTCATCTCTTTATTAGAGTTAATATATACATCCACTCTATTAGAAATGAAATCATAAGCCAATTTGCTAAAAAAAAAAAATTCAAATTAGCTCCCCGCCCCTTATTGTTTATGTAGATTATATTACAATAATTGGATCAAATGTCACTCATATATATAGCTAGATTGAACAAAGAGTTTTGTTTGAAAGACCAAGTGATTTACACTATTTTCTTGTCATTGAAGTTCAGCGAACATCAAATAGTATTTATTTATCACAAAGTATACTAGGGAATTGCTATGCAAAACCGAGATGAATGCATCAAAAAGTTTGTTTGAGCTTTCTAAAGAGTTAAAGTTGATCTGCAAAGAGCTACTGTTTGGTTTGACAATTTGGGAGCAATAACATTGGCATGTAATCCTGTCTATCATGCTAGAATAAAGCATGCATATTTATGTTCGTGAAAAAGTTATCAGAAAATTGCTAGAAATTCATTATTTGCTAACAATAGAATAGAGTACTGCTGACATATTTACAAAACCTTTGGAAACAACAAGGTTTTATGTACTGCAATCAAAATAAAGTGTAGTTCCAGTTCCAATACATCAATTGGAGTGTAGTCTTGTTGTTTCAAAGCTTAAGCTCGTCTTCTTCAAATATTGTGCAACCAAAAGGTCTTGATAATTAGGGACCTTTTGTTTGATGGAGGGTGTAAGAGAGAGCTAGTTTCCAGTTCGGCAGTCTGCTGCCTCTGCAGCTTGCAAGACTCAGTTTCCATTTCAGCTACATGCTACCTTTACACTTGTTCTGTTTTAGTTTAGTTATTGTTCCCTTTTAGTTTAGGCTGTGTTTGGTAACGCAAATGTTGTTGGTTTACCATTTTTTTTTCTGAAAAAAAAAATTAAAATTAAAACGAGTTTGGTAATTTTTCTTTTTCTTTTTTACTTTTAAATTTTTTACAAATTTTTTTGAGTATTTGGAATTAAAAGTACTGAAAAAGCAATATTTTCATTTTCCATTTTCGTTTTCAATTTTTTTTTTCCCTTTCTCTGTCTTACCTTCTAAACTAAAAATAAAAGTATCAAACGATCTTGTTTCTTTCTAATAAGAAGAAAAGAAAAAAAAAATGCTTATCAAATAACAGCTAGTTTGTTTTGCAGTTAGCTTAGCTGCCATGTCAACTTATTCAATTATAAGTTAGATGCATAGCAAAATCAGTGTGTTAATAAGCTTGGTAAGCTGTATACACTACTAGAAAATAGGGTCACAAACGTCGGTGAAAAATCGACGTCTTAAGTGTATACATGACAGACACAAACCGTCATCTAATGAAGCGACGTCGATACTCATAAAACATAGACAATGGTTAAAAATCGATGTTTAAAACTTTACTACGACGGACCACACCATCGTCTAAAACTATGCTGAAGCTACATGGACGCCATGGGGCAAATATATAGACAACGATTTTTAAAACCGTCGTTTATGTTTTTTTTTTTTTTTTTTTCAGAGGCTTTCAAAAATAAATTTATACAAAATATATTATAATTACAAAACTCTTATACAAAATTACTAATTAAACCAAAACTCTCATATACAATTTTTCACACAATATATGCACGGGTAGTTCATACATATCATCGAGTTTAATACATATCATCGGGTTTCATATAAATCACCGGATAATTTATACAATTTTTTATTATATACACAATATACAAAGTAACAACCAACTTAACACATACATTCAATATTCAAACAAAATAATGCATTATATTCAATATTCAAATTTTTCAATGCACAGATTCAAACATTTTCACGGAATAATGCATTCACAATTTGTTAAAAACAATTTAAATAGATTGCTGAGCACTAACCTTAAAGTTTTTGGGTTAAAAATCACAAATATTCTGTGAAATGAAGAAGTAATCCGACCACAATGGAGAAGATGAGGAACGGCAACCACAATGGAAAAGAAAAGGAAACATCGACCACAATGTAGAAGATGAGCAAACAGCGGCAGGTGCTTTAAGGTTTCTAAAAAAATGAGAGCGGGTGCTTTAGGTTTTCTAAAAACGTGAGGAAAAATGAGAGAGGAAGAGGTGTGTAAAGAATAAAACAAGGAGTTAAAAACAACGGACAAAAGCCAGGCCCGTTGTTTTTTTTTTTTTTTTATACGCATAACGTTTATAATTTAGTCAAAGACGATCGTTCATAAAAGAACTGACCGTCGTCTATTCTCTACAAAGAGACACGTGGCAGCAACGTGGATGCCACGTGTCTTAAGGATTTATAGACGACGGTTTATAAAGAAACCGTTGTCTTTGATTAAATTATAGACGACTGATTTGTTTATAACCGCCGTTGATTGTTTCTTTATACGTCGGCCCGTCGTCTTTATTACCCGTCAAAATTAATAATCGTCATATTAGTATATCAACGTCGGTTTTCTTTGTTAACCGATGTTTATATAAAAATAAAGTTATCGTCGATAGCTTATTTCTGTAGTAATGATATGAATAATTGATTCTACGTCGGTTATCTTTGTTAACCGACGTTTATATAAAAATAAATTTATCGTCGATAGATTATTTCTGTAGTAATGATATGAATAATTGATTCTACACAGATAGCTCTGTAATTTTCAATTGGTAACCAATATCATGAACCAAAAATCCCTCTGAATTTTTCTTCCATTTATTCTCTGATTTCTCGTACTTTCTCTCATTTTCTTAGGGTTAGAATTCTGACTAACTTTGTCATAAGCAAAGCTGACCACCAAAACGAAAGCATGATCTTGCTTCGATTTTTATATGATCAAATTGGACCGCTTTTTAATTTATTCTATTACCAATAAATTGTCTTCTTCTTGAGTAAAGTAAATATCACTACGAAACTTACGGATATTGCTTTATGTAAATTATGCACCCATATATATTTAGTATCATAAATAAGCTTAGCATCTAACCCGAAATGCACAAGACAATGAGACTAAAAACCAAATTTAGATGAGTCTATATCAGAAAATCCCCGAGCACTAGAAGTGATAAACAATTGCCTTTTTATTTTTATTTTTTCTTATTTAGGAATTAATGCTAGTACACTGATAGATGGAGAAACACCGTCCACAGCCATGAAACCTACCATCGTAGACATTTATTTTGGTTGGTTAGACCCCAACTTCAATTGTTTACATAATCAACCACACGTATAAAAATAAATAAATAATCATAACCACACACATATCTCCTCAAAAAATATCTTTTCTTTTCCTCTGTTTTTTTTTTTTAGGATTAGTATTATTTTTCTATGAATAATGCAAGCCTATAGGTGCAAGATCACCTGTCAAATTCAGAAACATAGCCCTCAAAAATGGGTTTACTTTTTGGAGACAGCGAGACATTATTATTTTATAAGCAAATGACATTTGAAAACGACATTTATTGGGGGCAAAAGATCCAGAACGACATTTTATGTCATAGTTTGATGGAGTGTCATAGCTTATTCGTTTCATGATTTTTCTTTTTTTTTTACCATTCTCTCTCTACGCATATAATTTAGTTATAACCAGTTACAGATTCAATTCTCTTAATTTACAGCCAAAAAAGTGGTCATTAACATGCATGATGCATGACGCTTGTTGGTTGATGTATAGTCATTGTTTTTTTTTTTTTGGTTGAGAAAATGTGTAGTCATTGTTTAATTATAATGTTGGCAGAATATATACTTTAGTATATAGATGTACAGTAAAACTAACTACGTATGTTTGACATTTATGGGTTAATTTTATCTAAATTTTCTGACATTTGCCTTAATTACAATCCGCATCTTTATGACATATGAAATATCATTAATATCTTGAAGTATTAATTAATAGTGTATTAAAATAAAATATTAATAAATAGTGATGCCAGTAAAATTGATGACATCATCATTTTCTATGTTTTCCAAATTCTTCCTATTTTACTCTTTCTTCGTCATTTTTACTCTTCCGTACTACTTTATTTTCACCATAGTTCCATCTTTTTTCATTCACAATCTCATACTCATATTCCAAAACTCTTTATTTATTTTGTTTTTAACTATTTTCAGAAAACATTAAACATAATACTCAAATAAAATTAAATAAAAAAAATTGAAAAACTATTTGAAAAAAAGAATTATTTTTTAGAGGGAGAAAGAATGAAGATGGAAGAAGACGAAGAACAAATCAACTTCCTAACCCAAATTTAGAAATAAATAAAAATCTAAGAAAGAAACTAATGGAAAATTGGGGACATGATATGTATGAGAAATATATATATATATAGGATAATATACTATGGTTTTCACATTCAACTGGAAAAAAATCATACTATCCTGTTTTTACATTCAATGAGATACAGCCTTGGCTATGGCGGTTGGAGAGACCATAACTGATGATGAAGAAAAGAATAAAAATAAACCAAAGTTCTAATTTTAACCCACTCAAGGTTTTCTATAGATCTTGATCTCAATTTTTACTTTTTCTTATTTTTTGGCTTCAAACTAATTGTAGTGTTGTTTGTTATAACTATTTTTATTTTATTTCTTTTTTTGGGGTTGAACAAAAAAATTAAAACATGCCTTGGAAGAAAATAAAATTGGATCCATGTATGCATAAATATGTCAATTTTTACACATATCATTGTATAATTGGACAATCAAACTATTTAGATTTACGTGCCATCTTATGGAAGTTTTTCATAATGATTAAAAATATTAAAGTACTAAAATGCCTTTGAAATTTTAACTTTAACAGAAAATTATTAACTACAAATGAGGTAAATGCAATTTCTAAAACTTCAAAGTTCAGATTGTAATTAAGCCTAATATCAAGAGGTCTAGATGGAATTAATCCAACATTTATTGTGTTCAAATATAAAATTTCAAAACTAAAATTAAGTGATAAATAAAATATAAGCAGATAAATAAGTTATTAAAAAATCTTAGCCATCTTAATTATTTATTTTATTATTTATCATTTAATTTTAGCATTTGAATTTCGAACATAAAAAATATAAGTTACACTTGATAAGACTATATATATGTATATACAAATCACATACAATGTTTCATACTTCATCTTTTAGTCCAATGGATAAATGATATATATATTACAGGGTTAATTTCAACTGCAACCTTTAAAATTTGACTTAAAATCAAATTTAACCATTTATATTTATAACAATACATATATAGTCTATATTGGCATATGTAATTATCATTATACTCATGTTCAACTGTTATTGAAAAAAATATATATATAGTTCAAATTAAAAGTACAATGAAAATTGCATATATAAGCAATAAATGTAAATATATTGTCAAAAATTTTAAAAATTAAATTTGATTTAAACCAAATTTTAAAAACTGAAGTTGAAATTAATATTATATTATATAGTAATGCATGTGTCGCCTGGTTCAATTCATTAATGGTTCAGAAAATTAAAAAATCTTTCCCCTGCCATTTACAAGTACTCTTAAAATTTTAAAAAGACTTTGATATAAGTAAACTAACATTAATTTTTAATTAATTCAAAAATCGTTGGAGTCATTATTCATATAAGTACATCCATCTTTATTACTTTTTATTTTCCATTAATGCTTATATTTTAGAAAACACAACTTAAAATAATAATAATAATAATAAAGTTTAAAATAAAAAAGAAGATTCCATAAGATCGATCCATGCTTAATTATTTTATGATTGTAAGTAACACATGCTCCAATTAATGAAGGTCAACATACTTTTAATTTTAAGTTGGTGAAACATCTCATATATATACTCAAATATTCAACATTAATCTTGATTATTTAAAATTGACAATATGAATTTGTATACATTAAACTAATTAAGTAGGCCATAGTTCCTACTGTTAAGGACCTTCCATTTTAAAAAATCTCAGTAAATAAATTATATTCATCGAATGCTGTTCCTGAAATTCCAAATGTTGCATTTGACTTGCGTTCGACTATATGTCTAGACTTAGAACTTACAAAATTAACCAACTCATAATTGTTTTTTTTATTTTTTGTTATTAGTTTTCATTGTTTTGTTTTGTATTTGGCTGTCGATTTAAAGTTAATTCCCAGTACTAAGTATAATTACCAATAAGTAGATGAATATGGGAGATTTTTAAGAATACTAGCAAGGCTCATTGTATGAGTTGGAATTGTTAGAATGGCTATTCTTGTTTATTTAATGAGGTCATCAATACAATATAATCTATTCACCAAAATAGTAATAATAATAATAAAAAATTCAAGTGGAAGTCATTCAGCAATCCTCCTTGTCTTATATATATTAGATTTTGTCTACAAGAAAGATCAGATTCTTTAGTTTCCAAAATTAATTTAGGAGACGAATAATACTATGATATGCATAGTGTGAGTATCATATATATATATATATATATATATTTATTATAGTATAAAAATAAATAAGTTTAATTACACTTTGGTTGCTTTCAATATTCAACATTTTATAATTTAAGTCTTTAATTTTTTAACTCAATAATTTAAGTTTTTAATTTATCACAATTTAGACATTGTTTGACTTTTGACTACATAGTTTAAACTCCCATTCCATTATTAAACTATATCGATTTTTAAACTATAAAATAATGAAGTACAAAATTTAAAAGTATTTTTAAAATTACACTTTGGTATATATCCTTTATTTTTTAAAACAAATAGTTTGTGCATGTTACCTAATTGGTATTAAACTATAAAAAATTAATTTCAAACTAGAATATACTATAAATTCATATTTTTAAAACTAGTTTTGAAAATTTGAACTTTAATTTCTTTTATATCCAAATTTTATATAATTTATTTTTAATTTTTGGGTGTAGTTATTGAGTTTTAAATATTTGATTGCTATGTCTTTTTAACTCTGATGCCATGTTGAATTACCATTAATCCCAAAAGCTTAAGCAAATAAGATGTGGATTATTTGGGTCCTCACATATATTTTTGTTTTGGGTGGAGCTATTAAATTTCAAACTTATGACTATTAGATTTTTTTGGCTCTGATACCATGTTGAACTGAAGGGAGGTGAACCGTTATTTTATTTTAAGTATTTTCTATAATATTCTCCCTTACATGTAGGTTCGACTTCTTTTTGGTTCATTTGGATATTTACGTATGTTTTTAATTTTTTTTAGATGAAGTTGTTGGATGCCCAGGACCTCAAGATCTTAGGCTTTGATACCAAATTGAATTATCACTTCTTCCAAAAACTTAAGCTGGTAGAAAGTGAATCATCACATCTTTTATATTTTAGATTTTAATGTACTTTAGTACTTTCAAAAATTAAATTTGTTCATGTAGGGGTCTTTACGATTAATTTGTGCAATTGATACTTTCTAATTTGAAAACAATCACAAATTTAGTTAAATTTGACAAATTTAGTTAAATTTGACAAATTATGTCAACTTCAAAGTTACATGCATAGTACTTTATTTTCAAAATTTATTTATTTATTTTTTAGTATACTTAAAATTTTAAAAAAAATTAAAATTCATTTTTGGCTTTTCTTTCTATTTTTTAATTTTTGATACAATTAAAAATAAAAATACTAATTTAATAGAAATTTACTATGACGTGATTTTTAAATTGATATAATTCATCAATTTTAATTAAATTAGATAAAAATATAATTTATTTTAAATTACAGAGTACTAATTATACAAATTAATTATAAATTTTTACATTAATAAATTTAATTTTAAAAAATATTAGATTTAGATTTAGATTTTATCTGACAAATAATGCGGTGCATACGTGGTCTTATTTGCAATGAAATGATGGTATCGAGTGAGGTATTTATATGTGACATCAAAGCCATGTGCTTTGAGGGGCATTTAGTATTCTTCTATGAGTTTATATATTCTTATTGCTTCCATTTCTTAAGGAAAAAGGGCGTTAATTTTTGCAGTTCAATATGGCCACCAAGAATTATGAAGGCTCTACCAGTGGGTCTTTTCTATCATTTTAATTAAAAAATTATTTTTTTGTCATATGTTTGTGTAGTAGAGTAT
>QANX01002786.1:0-44630 GCA_003254975.1 Ochetophila trinervis | reverse complement strand
TATTTTGTAGTTATCTAGGAGCACTCACTGAGATTTTATATCTCACGTTTTGTATTTTTAACTTCGTTCCCTAGGTCATAGCTGCAGGTCTTCGTGAGCTACCGTCGGCATTGCATTCGCACTCGACTTCCGCTACTAGTTTTTCTTATGTATTAAATCATGTTCTCTTTATTCTGTTTATTGTTGGATTTGTATCATTTAAATTTTGTTATCTCACTTAGGGATTCTATCATTCCCACATTCTCCCTAATTTGTTATGTTATTTATTTCAGTACGACTAGTTGTTTGTTGAAATGCATATCTTATCAACTTTTTGTCCTATTTATTGTTTTATTGTTTATTTAACTCCTTTTCGGAGGAGGATTCTGTCGGCTGCCCCGAAGGGTTCTGGTGGAATCTTCCTCAGGCGGGGCCTCTCCGGTTATTCTGGAGGAATTTCCGGGGCGGGTCCTGTCAATAAATGTCCATAGGTGTGTGTTTGAGGGTGAGTATATGGAAACATGACTTGATTTCTATCAGGGTTTCAGATTAATTAAAGTTGATGTTTTAGTTAGTGGTTTGGTGATTGCAGCTAGAGCTGCTGTTTTGTGGTTGAGAATTGAAAGAGTTATGTTCATTTGTAGTTGGGTAATGTTGTTTGTTTATTTTTAGGCATGTTGTTGTTTCCGTGAAATGGGGCTTTGCTGCCTTTAGTTTGTGTTTTGCTGCTGGTACTACAGCTGCTTTAGAAGTCAAAATGAAAATAATTTAAATTGTGGTTTGTAAGGCAGATTTGGAAAATAATTTTGAGAAGGTTTCTGTGGTGGTTGATGTTTATTGTTCAGATTCTTGCTTTCCTACTTGTGTTTTGGCAATTTGAATGGGATAGGGTTATTGTTTTCGATAGTGAATCATTATGTGGATTTTGGTTGATGTGTACTTGAAATTGTGATTGGTTACCGATGAAAGGTAACTTGGATTGTGATTGTAATTGGACTCCGTATTTAAGGAGAACCATTATGAAATGTATGGAATGCATTATATGGTTGTTTTTCCTTCATTTGGTGATTGTGCAAATGGAATTGATATGAAATTATGAAGCTTGGAGTTATGATAGATGGTTATCGTAAATGTGAGAATTTAATTGAGCATTTAATTCTTTTATTTGATTTACATTCATAGAGTAAATGTTGTGAATGATATCTGTGGTATGTTACTATGTACCTACCTGGGCGATGGGGTATGCCGCCGGGTTTAACAAGGTTGGTGACTACTTGGGCTATGAGTATGCCGCCGAGTAGGGAGGGTAATATTGGATATTATGATTGGCGACTACTTTGGCGATGAGTATGCCGCCAAGTAGGGATGTTGTAACTTGGGCGATGGTTTATGCCGCCAGATTATTTGCTTGGGCGATGGATTATGCCGCCAAGCTATGATATTATATATAAATACGTTTTTAAATATATGGAAGGACAATGGTTTTCACAGAAATGGTTATTACCCGCTCGGTATATGATGATTTGTTCACATATATGATCTGTGGCTTTTCACTGGGGTTTTCATGGTTAGCTTACCCGCTCAGTATATATATGATGTGTTCGTATATATATGTCTGTGGCTTTTCACTGCAATGTCCTTCGTATATGGTTATTACACGCCCGGTATATATGATTAGTTCGTATATGCGTTTGTGGCTTTTCACTGATATAATATGTATATCTAATTATTATTTTTTTAAATGGTTTGGAAAGTTTGTTGAAACTAAAAGTGATTGAAACATTATTAAGGTTTAATTATTCTGATGATTATGCAATATATGAATTGTTTATAATTAAATATATGATGAGATATTGTGGTGAATTGATGGTTTATTGCTAAGTCTGTGTATGATTGATTATATCTGTGTTGGACTTATGTCCTGAATAAATTGAATGGTATATTTGCATTCTCATTGTTAAATGCAAAATTATTTTAAGAACTACAGGTAGCTTGATCCCTAGTAATAAGGGTATGTAGGCAGCTCAGATTTTATACTGAGTCCAGCTGCGAAATATATATATATATTTATTTGACTGTTAAAATTATTTACCGAGATGTGGTTTATGTGTGGGAATGTGTGCTGGTAGATTGAATTATGTATAGGAATGTGTTTTCTTGCAGGAATTGCAATTATATGTATTTGGGGAATGTTTCAAAAATAGACGAAATTCTGCCGAAATTTCTATTGAATTTTCTGGCATTTAAGAGTTTGGTTGTGGAATTTAGTAATTATGGTGGTAGTTGACTGCTTAGGGACTTAGTCAGCGTGATTAAGTCCTCCAGTCAGGACTTGGGTAGTGCGGACCTGACATGTATTACTTCACATTTCCTACATTTTCCACCTTACCCTTTTCCACCTATCGTGGACTTTAAGATTTGGGATATATATGCTTATTTGAGCTTTTGGTTTTGTACATCTAGGTATTTGCTTCCAGAGCATGTCAGCTCATGCCACTTGCGTATTTCTTATTCTGCACACACTGATCTAAATATCAAGTTTCAGTCTCACCGAAACAGGTAAGCATATCTAAGATATATTCATTTTTAATCCTAAATTCTTCTGTGTTTGAATACATATATTGCTAAAATCTTTTGATATAGTTTATGTTTCTCGATGGTTTTGGCATTTGGGATGCTGCTGATTGATGTGTGCTTTTTCTCATCTAGAGGTTAGTGAAGCCTGGTAGCCAGAACACAGATTGTATTGCAATTTAGTAATTTCCTTGATCTTCTAGTTGTAGTTTAATGCATTTGTTGATACCATTGTAGTCAAAGTTCCTTATCTTTTATCCAGGAAATGCCATAAATTGAAAAGTTGCTTCCTTTGCAAACATTTTTTTTATCAAGTTGACTATAAATCCTAGACTCTTCAAGTTTGAATATTCCACAAATTTTAGTCTTGCTACTGATATATTTCTTTCTTGTCGTGTATTTTATTCATCATGTCGAGGATAATTCTTTCTTCCTTCCCTTTTATTGAATGACTAGTGATGGTAATATAATGCTAGTGTATCATCTGAAGAATTATATTCAAAACTCGCTGGGAAATCATTTTTTCTCCATTCTCCTTTAGATAATAATTTTTTTTTTTTTTCACTATATGTTTCATTTTTATTTATTTCATGTTTTACTATAAGTGACAATTCATATACAGTTGCTTCAAAAATGTTAAACAACCAAAATAGAAACGTGAAAAATATCTAGGCATGTTTTGCTCTCATTGCTCATAATTTCTAGAAGTATAACTTTTTTCCTTCTTTGATCACTTGAATCACATTGGTGGCCTGTTTAGTTGATAATTCATTCATCTGTGACATGCTTTTTTCTCCTAGGTTTGGTATTATTATTATTGTTTTTTTTTTCTTTTTCTGAATTAACTGAAATAAATTACAGATTTTCAGCACTTATATTATTTTGTGTAAGTAAGGGATTGAGTCCTAATTATTAGAGTGTTTTTTATTTATAGAAAATATTACTTTATGGGTCCAATATATCATGTTTAAATTTATAATTAAAAATATATTACAATATTTTTTATATATCATATTTATTTAAATTAATAAAAAAAATTATATTTTATAATATAATTTAAAAATTATAAAAAATATTATTAAATTGTAATACAATTCAGTCGGTATCCAATTTGATTATCTAATCTGAAACTAAACCAAACACACAACATAATTTAAAAAATTCAAACCGATCTACTAACTATGATCCGATCTAATTTTTCAAAACAAAACCAGACTTAGGCTTTAAAACTGCTAAAAGCTCTTGAGGATAATAATAATAATAATAATAATAATAATAATGATAATAATGATGATAATGATGATGATGATAATAATATGAATAATAATAATATGAATAATATGAATATGTAAAATATTCTCACTTTTTTCATTGTTGTCCAACTCCTAAAGATTGCAATCTGGCGCTAAAGAAACATAGAAAAGCCTCGAATTGTGAAACCCAATGCTCCTCCGGCGTACCTCCACCACTCCTCGGTCAAACTGAAAGTCAAACTGCGACTACTCTCTTCGCGTAAACCCACAACCCCACAACTCCGTTCGCTTCGAACGTCGATAATGCGACGTCGTATTGAGTCACAAACTTCTTCTTCTTCAAAGCAGTTGGGCAACGATGAAGAAGACGCTGACAGAGATGGTCTCCATGTTCTTCATATGAAAGGCCCAAAAAGGTCACCCTTTGTGTGGCTTACGCTGTTCTTGGCGATCGTTTATGGTTCTTGGTCTGTTTATGAATACCAATTTGAGAGCTTGCCTTTACCTCTTACTGCTGAGCAAGCCGGCAAGAGGGGTTTCTCTGAATTTGAAGCTCTGAAGCATGTCAAGGCCCTCACTGAATTGGGTCCTCATTCTCTTGGTTCTGATGCTCTTCACCTTGCTCTTGAGGTAAAATAAGCCACTTTGACTTTGATATCTCGGTCTTATTTATTTATTTATTAATGTTTTTTTGAACTTCAAATCTGTAAAGAGTTACCCCTTTGAAGTTAAAACTGAATTGGCACAGTTGAAGCATTAGCTAGATCCAAAAAAGTAAATTCTTTTAGCCATGCCAAGAAAACTTGAAACTTTTCAACCTTTTGATCTGTAAAAAACTTGCTGGTTTGAATATCTTTTGTAGACTATAGGGAATTAATTTTTAGTCATTTGATATTCAAATTGATAGATAACAAATGTTTCAAATAGTCAGTTAGTAAACAACAAAAGGGTTGTAGGATGTTGTGATAGTTAAAAAGTTAGAATCTTATAATTTTGTATGTATATAAATGGCGTGGGTTCCTGGACTTATCAAAATTAGACAAGGATAAAATTACTTCAATTTTAAATTGTGACAAATTTGAGATTTTTATCTACCATAACTTATGATTCTTATAATTGGTTATAATTATTGAAATCGAGGTTGAAATTAGGTACCATGTTCTTATAATTAGTATTGGGATTTTAACAGTTCCGGCAAACTTGCTATTATTTGTGTTGCTTATTGTTTCATTTAGTTGTGTTTTATCGTTGTATTCATAATTTGTTTTAAATATATTTTATTAATGTGAAAGCTTCTATTTGCATTAATTTGAACGATCCAATTTTCCCATGTTCTTAGATATATTTAGAATATATATTTCCTATCTGAAGTTCTGAATCGCTCCTCTTCATTGAATTCCTGCTAATTAACTGCAAGATTAATGTATTCTAAAGGTGGTTATTAAACAATCCCTTTATTATGTAACCATGTCTTTGAAGTCTTTGTTTAACTTCGTTTCTGCGCACAGTATGTTTTGACAGCAGCAGAAAATATTAAGAAGACAGCTCACTGGGAGGTTGATGTTCAAGTGGAGCTTTTCAATGCAAAGTCTGGAGTAAACGGTCTGGATGGTGGCCTTTTTAAGGGGAGAACTCTTATTTATTCAGATCTAAATCACATCATAATAAGAATCTTGCCAAAATATACGACTGAAGCAGAAGAAAATGCTATTCTAGTTTCTTCTCACATTGATACAGTTTTCTCAACGTAAGCTTCTTCATCTATTCAATCTCTTTTATTATTATTATTATTTTTTTATGCTTAGGTAGTTGCTGTTGGATCACTATTGTCAGTATCTTCTTTGGGAGAACCACAAATTCTTCATTTTTTGGTTTTGGTGGAGTATATCCCATATATAATCTGATGTTTTTCTAGGGCGTCTGTGAAATTAATAAGAAAAAAATGTTATGTTAATTATCAAGTGACTTCCATTTTGAACAAGTAATGCATAATTTTTTGTTTCTGGCTGGAAGAAAATTATTCTATGATTTATCAATAATTTTTTATCCATGCCATATTGTAAGATAAATCAAACTTGCTAAGATTCAGGAAAAAGTTGTGGCCTTCAGCCTTTTAATATAATTTTAGTTGAAGTTCTTTTATTTCTTGTTTGTCTCATGTAATTCTTTGCATGACCTGGTTGAGACAAATCAAATCTTAGCCATCTTAGCATATCCTTTCGTCTTCCCTTTCTTGTTTGTACATATATACATGAATATATTCTTATGCATTCTTATGTCATTATGGTGTATAAAAAACTGCCATCCATGATTCAGGGAAGGGGCTGGAGATTGCAGTTCGTGTATAGCTACAATGTTGGAGCTTGCTCGAGGGATTTCTCAGTGGGCTCATGGATTTAAGCATTCTGTAATATTTTTGTTTAATACTGGGGAAGAAGAGGGTCTCAATGGTGCTCATAGCTTTATAACTCAGGTTAGAAGCATTTTCTACAATATATCCTAAATGTGGTCTCTTTCTCTCTCTCTCTAGATGCCTTGATAGATGAAGAAGCACTTTGATATAACAAAATAGCTGAGAGTTTAGATAGAGTTTTTTATTTTTCAAATGCCATGTGCATAGTACTTGGTGTGGTGTTTAGATTATTAATTCTGTGTGAAATTTTCTAAGATACACAGCATATACACGAAGAAGTTGTTAATTGGAATGCTTTTTGATTTAATTTTATTGTTTTTGATACAAATTGTATCATGATGCTGATTTAAATAAGTAACCTTAAAATGAGGAAATCAAATCTTGATAGAAATATTTCTGACCTATGAAAGTGCAAATTTTATTTCTAATAGGGTGGTGTAGTTGACAACAACCTGGAAATAATGTCATTCAATTTAAAAGTTCAACAGAATGTGTTTGGATAGATATCCTTGGGTTCATATTCAATTCCCCTTTTCTTTTTTGATCCATTCCGCACCATTAGAACTCGATATGAAAGTCTTTTTCTATTGAGAAATTTGTTCTATGAGTTTATGGATTAAATATCGATGGAGATGATTGGTTATGGTAAATGGATATATGAGTATTTCAATTATGAAAATGGATCACTGCATTGATATTATAGTGCAAAAAAAGCAGAACCAGCCACCTCCATTTTAGGTATTCATTATTTTCTCGTATTATCTGTAGTGTACAATCCATTATCCATGTGTTTACTCTGCAAATAAGTTCCTCATCTTGGAAGGCTGTGTGGAAAGATGAGTTGGAAATGTGTCGTTCGAATATGATGAAAAGAAAAGATGTACATTGTTTGTTAGTTTTATTTTCTGGTAAAGATTTTACAGAATACATGATTGTAAAGTAATATGCATGCACAAGCACAAAAGCTTTCTAAATAAAAATACTGTAGGTTTTCTTTCGTAAAATTCTTTTAATTTATTTGCCTTTGAATGTGTGCATTATATATGTTTGTTTGTCTATGCATTTTAAATTTATATTGTATGACTTTGAAATTCTTTGCTGCAGCATCATTGGAGTAAAACTGTTCGTATGGCTATTGATTTGGAGGCCATGGGTATTGGAGGGAAATCTAGCATATTTCAGGTCTGCTCTGTGTTGTTATTTATTTATTGTCATTCTTTTTGCCCATAATAAACTGTTTATTTGGCTGTCGTTATGGGAGGCCATTGGAATTAAGGGCCTATGGTGTATGACTATAAGGTTTATCTCTAGCTTAGTGACCTCCACATGGATGGTTACCTAATGAATAATGTCAGTTTTTTCATAAATTCGTCACGCATAAACATGGGTGTACTATGTCAGATTGAGAGTATTGAACTATGTCAGATTGAGAGTATTGTCAATACATTTTTATTTTAAAATATTGTTGCATTTAAACTCTTTCCCATATTTACCTGGCTAGGTTTCATAACTGTGTCCAAGGTAGTTTCTCTAGATACATTGAGACAATCATGTATTTGGATCCCTTTACCCAATATCTATGCGTATCAAAGATGTATGCCTGTAGGCCACAACTATGCTGTATTGCATCTAATAACCTGGGTACCTCATTCAGTTCAAACTTCTAAGCGCTTTTATCAATGGTCTAAAATATTGTCTTACTGTTATGGTTTTCTCCTAGTTAGCGCTAACATTTAACTTGTGCATTTTTTTGATAGACACGGCTTAATCTAATTTCAGAGAGTAGCATAAGTTCATAACTATCAGATAATGCTGTAATCTGGTAGTCATAAATCAATTTCTCCATATTATTTCTGAAATCTGTCTATATGCACTAAGAATGTGTTAAGTATATTTTTTGACTTTCTGTTTGATATTCCTTTCATGCAATAGGCTGGTCCTAGTCCATGGGCTATTGAGAACTTTGCATTGGTAGCCAAATACCCATCTGGCCAGATTGTAGCACAGGTTTACTTTTTCTTCTTGTTATATTACTCTTACATTTTTCATAATTGATGTGTATTTGTTCAGGGAGAACTCTTAGATCTGAGTGACTTTAGCTCTGCAGGACCTATTTTATTCTGGGGCCATAAAATCTGCAACGGATTTCCAAGTGTACAAAGAAGTTTCTGGCCTTTCAGGGCTTGATTTTGCGTACTCTGATAACAGTGCAGTCTATCACACCAAGGTTTTCCTTTTTCATCCTTTTCCCCTTCTGGAATATCTGGATGTTTTCTTTTTGCATCTCATTGCTACTCATGGAATTTCTATTTATATTTTTCTTTAAGGAGTATTGTTTGCTAAAGCTTTGGTAAATAGCTTATTTTATGTATGGTGAAACATAATTTTTTGCTGCTGCTTTTTATGATGTACTTAAAAAATGCTATCATAATTAAAAGCTGGGCTTGATGTCCTCTGAAAACTGGTTAGGTTCAGATTTGACTTTGCCAATACAGCAACTTTGGAGAATTTTGTCAGTATGAGGGTGTATAAAAACAAAATGTAGTTTGCATTGGTCTTGATGGAAAGTTAGCTTGTCCTTGTCCTTGTCCTTGGACGTGCTTAATGCTTGGTAGATACTTAGAATACGATCATACAAAAAATGCCTAATTGTTAGGTTTTATATGGATAGCATGAAAATATTACATTTTAATAAAGAAGGAAAAGAGAGTGGGGAGGAATGTAAACTATTTGATTTTCTGGAAGTTATGAATTAGTTAATAGAGTGCTTAGTCCATTGCTAGTTACATTTTTATTTTGCTCTTGAAGCTAGTTTTATTTTTAATTTACTTGCAGTTAATCAGTTAAAGGCTAATGTTTGCGAGTCATTGATTGTGATTTATGAATAACAAGCCATAAAAAGAGGAACAAAACGAGAAAAAGATGATACACCACATGAAAGTGGGATTTTATGTTTTATTATAACATGATTTTGATTTTTCCCTTGTTATGCAGAATGACAAATTTGAACTTCTGAAATCAGGATCTCTTCAACATCTTGGAGAAAATATGCTTGCTTTTCTGCTTCAGATTGCAGCAGCCTCTCATCTTCCTAAAGGCAGTGCAATAGAAGAAGGGGGAAGTTCAGGCGAGAATGCTGCTATATATTTTGATATTTTGGTATGTATTTGCAACTCCAAGTTTAATATCTAATGTTGTTTCATTGCAGCTTCTGTGCCTTAATCATCTCTTACGTCATTTACCTTTTGCCCGATCAAGGTGGTTGTGGTAAATTATTCTGATACGTAGATATTTTAGATTCTCATAATGATACTAATGCTATTGCAATCTCAGGGAATGTATATGGTTGTATACCGTCAACGTTTTGCCAGTGTGCTTCATAGTTCTGTAATAATGCAATCACTTTTGATTTGGGCTACATCATTGTTTATGGGTGGTTATCCAGCTGTGGTTTCATTGGCCTTGTCATGTTTGAGTGTTATCCTTATGCTGATGTTTGCATTGGGTTTTCCCATTGTCGTTGCCTTCATTCTTCCCCTGGCATCTTCATCCCCAGTACCATATGTTGCAAGCCCATGGTTGGTGCTTGGGTTATTTGGTGCACCTGCTCTTCTTGGGGCATTAACTGGTCAATATTTGGGTTATCTTCTTCTTCAAAGATATTTATTAAAAGTATATTCTAAGAGAAAGGAGCTCTCACCTGTTATTCGATCTAATTCAATCAAATTAGAAGCTGAAAGATGGCTTTATAAAGCTGGATCCGTTCTATGGCTCATTCTTCTCATTTTGGGAAACTATTATAGAATAGGCTCATCCTATTTGGCTCTTGTTTGGCTGGTTCCACCAGTATTTGCATGTAAGTCTACATCTGTGATTATCTGAAATGGCCCACGTTTGATGTGAGGATATGTTGACAGGTTAATGACTTGTTTGGTATCCATTATATTCCTGGTAGGTTTCACTTTTAGCTAACAGTATGTATTATAAAATCTAGATGGCATGCTGGAAGCAACTTTAAGCCCAGTCCGATTACCGAAACCACTCAAACTGGCTACCTTGCTGATAGGCTTGGCTGTACCAATACTAATATCTGCTGGCATTTTTATTCGGTTGGCTGGCACAATAATAGGGACTTTGGTTCGTTTTGATAGGTAATTTTATGATATTTTTAATATGGAAACTTTATTTATGCATGCTAAATTTGGATTATTATAGGCCTTAAATAAACTTCACCAAATACTAGCCCCAAAAACAGTGTAAGCCGAGTGAGTTCTGTCAGTTAATGCTTGTATAAACAGAAGGGAATGTGAAAAAAAAAAATTTTAGAAGATTTATTTTGGGTTATCATGATTTTTCTAGTCAGACCATGACTTTTCTTTTACCTCAAGTTGTATTGGTTTGCAGGAACCCAGGTAGCAATCCTGAGTGGCTTGGAAATGTAATTATTGCTACTTACATTGCTGTTGTCACGTGCCTGACTTTGGTGTATCTTCTTTCATATGTTCATCTTTCAGGTTTTTATTTTATTTTTATATTTTCTTCTGTCATCTGATATTCACCTTTTTTTTTCTTTTAATGTTTTAGACATGTATCAATAGGTCAATTTTTGGACACTGCAACATATTTGAACCTATTCTTCATTATTCATGTTGGTTTCAAATTTCATCAGGTTAAGCCTAAGGTGCAACAAAGCACCAAAACAGCAGAAGTTATACGAACTAAAAGGAATTGGAATTTTAATAATTATTACTTACAGTTGACGATAACATAGTTTAGATCCATAACATAGTTTAGATCCACTTTTAGGTTTTATGGAATTCAGAGATTTAAGTTCCTCATCCACCAGAAACATTTCCTTCCTCATGTGCCTCACATTAAGGTGAGAGCAACAAAAGTAAAAAGTACTGATTTTATAATGTCTCCTTGCTGTTCTTTATTAAATTATTCACTAGTATAAATACAGTATATGTACTACATCTTTAGGTATGCACTCAGGGCTTCTATTTTTGTATATTAATATATTTGCAACTTATAAGCATGGGACATGGGCAGCTCAAAGTGAGAACAAATTACTTCGCCCTGGTCTCAAGGTATATAATAGCAGTAGTAGCATGTCAAGAATTTTTTTTAGAACTTCCATAGGGAGGTCCTATGTTGCTCGGAGTTGGGTGTCAGTGTAGTGTGTGAGTAGGTGTTCAATTGTCAGATCAGTCTTTTTTTATTTTTTTTTTATTTTTTTAAGTTTTTCCACTTATTTGGATTATCCAACAGCCATACCCTTGTCAGTGTCTGGTGGGATAGAGTGAAGAGTCCGAGTAACATAGGGGAGGTCCCCTAATGAGTGTAAAAGTTGTTTGAATAAGCTTGGTCAATTAGTATTTAAAATACTAATTTTTTGGTGCTTGGAATCAAATTATTTTTAAGAGGTGTCTTAATGTTTTTTAAATTTCTATAAATCTTGTAGCTCAATCTAATAGGAAGTGGACCAAACAAAACGTCAGCCTTATACGTGCAAGATTTGAAAGACGACCATAAAGACAATTGGTTCCATATTATGTTTAGTTACTATGAATTCCAAAAGCTTAATAACTGACAAAGTAGCTTATTTGTGCAGATTAATAAATTACCTGGTTCAGGGGTCACTAGGAGTTGAACATGAGAGTTGACAAATAGCTTGGCTCTAATATCATATCAATTCACTATTTTTCCAAAAAAATTAAGTTGATTGTAACTGGTCCCAACTATATTCAATACACGACGTAACAGAATAAATAATGCAATGCATATTGTCCTCAAGGATGTATGTAAACATTTACATTGTAAAAGTAGTATATATAATACTATAATATCCCACTCTTGATATAAAACTATTCTGAGTTCAAAAAGTTATGATTCGTTGAAATACTCTGGAGTCTGTCTTTATTGACTGGTTCACTGATGGTATGTTCATTAAAGATTAATTTGACTCCTTGGATTTGTAGCAAATGAACTGGCTATGCTGTGAAAGGAAGATTTTGGCAAATGAGTTGGTTATATCATTTGAAATAGAGATATGGCGTCTGATGTCATCTTAATTTTGAAATTTTGAGTTATTCGATATCAGCTTGTTCTAAAAAATTTCATCCACATTCTATGCCAATTTGTTAGTGAATCCCCAGTTAGCGTTTGAAATCTCTTTTAGCATTCTTGAGTTTAAGATTGTGATATTTCCACATTTATTTTACTTGGTGGGAACTAATTTAGGTGGTTAATTCAGTTTTCTAATTGTTCCTTTTCTCCAATAATTTAATATGCTTCTCCTCGACTCCTTCATGGCTAAAACATTTGACAATTCTTATCTAGGTGCAAAAAGATCTATTGTTTTTTCAACATGCTTGATATTTGGTCTCTCACTCATTGTTGTCATATCGGGTATAGTGCCACCATTTACCAATGGCACTGCTAGAGCTGTAAATGTAAGTTTCCGCATCCGACTGTACCTTTGCCTCTATTGTGTATACGTTCATCTCAGGTATTTTTGTTAGTATTTATTATTTTTTTATTATTGTTGTTTATATTGTTATTACACCATGTATTACAAGAATACATATTTTCCCTGTGGATCGGGAAGTCTTGTAAATCATTATTGGTTTAGATTTTATGTTTAAATGGTTTATTTGATACCAAATGGTGAACAAATGAGCTGGATTTCCATATCTTCCAGAAATTTAAAGTTTATGATAAGATAAATTTGAATTACCACAGTTCCCAAATGCTCAAATATTGAGAAGTGGGCCAATTTTGTATTTATATGGTCTTAACAATATAAAACTAGCCATCTTAATATGGTGGTTTCTATTACCAAGGACGATTTGCGGAATTGAACTGTAAGTAAAATCCGAAGTTAGATTTTGCACGGGGATAAGAGCATTAGACTTTACACCCCTACCATATGGAATGCAGGATATTGAATTGTTTGTAAAATCCTAAGTCAGATTTTAGTGCATGCACTAGGTACTTTTGCGACCTGTGGAGAAAATGTGTTGTGGGCTTTTTCATATGCAAAGGTTATTGGAAAATCCGATTACTGTAGTTTTGACGAAGTCTATGAGTGAAGTTATACATTTGCACAGCTGTTTTTCCACTGCTCATGTGAAACAATTACCTTAGCATAATGTCACTCAATTAATAGATGATATTTAATGTTTTAATTGCTCATATATTTATTAATAGTTTTAACAATGTTTCTGCTTTACTAATTATTTTTTAAGTGCATTTGTATTTTATTTATTTATTTTCATTTATATGTTGCTTGAATCCTCTGCCTCATAGTTAGCTATTGACAATCTATAGGTATTCGGTATTTATGATGAACTTTGGTTATGTAGTTATTATGTTACTAGACAATAAATTATATTTTCTCATACTTCTCAGGTTGTGCATGTTGTGGACACAACAGGAGAACAAAATCCTAGCTCATATGTATCACTATTTTCTACAACGCCTGGAAAGTTGACAAAGGAAGTTGATCAGATTAATGAAGGCTTCATATGCAGTAGAGATGAAGTTGTTGACTTTGTTACTTTTTCAGTCAAATATGGTTGTCTGACCTACAGTGACACTGACAGTGGATGGAGCGAATCAGAAGTTCCAATTCTGCAGGTCGATGGTGATACTAATGGGAATGAAAGAATCACACAAATTTTGATTGATACAAAAGGTTCTACACGCTGGTCTCTTGCAATAAACTTTGCAGAAATTGAAGATTTCACATTCAAAGGTAAATTTAACTTCAAAAATAGTGCACTTTATCTTATTTATTTTCTTCTTATTTTCCTCCTACTCAATTCTTGTTTTCCAATTCTTTTTTTAAGTGGCAATTTTGAGCTCCACCTCATTTCTCTATGCATAAACATTCTCTTTTCATTAAATAATTTCAGATATTTTACTTCACATAGTTGCTTAGATAAAAGTGTTACATACACTGCATAAAAGGGATATTATTTCATTCCAAATCGTAAAGGATTCATTTTTTTCTACTTTTAAAGTGGTTCTTGGATTGTTTGAAATACCTTCCATGGAGTTCCAAAAAGATAAGCCTTCCTTGATTTGTCAAAACAAATTTCTTCTGACATTCTGGGTTTGCTTTCAGCTATTGAGTGAAACTAATATGTCTTGTTTCGTTACTTATCATTCTCACCTGTCTGTCTTCATATTCTCATTCTCAGAGGCAGAAAACCCTAAGGAGTTGGTCCCGGTAGGCTACAAGAACAGCATTGAAAGATGGCATATTATTCAGTATTCTGGGGGCAACAATGCACCAACAAAGTTTTATCTGACGCTTTTCTGGGCGAAAAATTCTTCTTGGTCAACTAACAAGGTGGATGGGCAGGGGGAGGACCGTCATTCCCTTATAAAGCTCAGAACCGATACTGACAGACTTACACCAAAGGTTGAAAGAATTCTTATGAAGCTTCCTCCATGGTGTTCTCTGTTTGGCAAATCCACATCCCCCCACACCTTGTCATTTTTAAGTCACCTTCCTGTTAACTTCTAGGTACTGCAAAATTTTATATCGAAAGGAAATGCAAGTTAAATTGAAGTTTCATTTTAATTAAAATGGGTAAATCCTTAGTAAAGACAACAAAATACCAGTTATTCTTTTTTGGCCAATGTATATGCAGATAACCACGATGATTTACATAGATGGTTAAAATAATGTTTGAAAATTTTGGTGGTTGTCTATGGAAAGAGACTGGATAATGAAATAACAGACTCAAGATTTTTGAAGAGGAATACAATAAGGTTCAAGATAATCTATATACCATAAGGTAGCTGCAGAATATGTAGCAGTGTTTTCTATTAGGCTTTGACAACGAAATTAGTACTTCTCAATTCTTACACTCTTTTTAGTTTCACAAATGGACACTTCCCCATTTTGAGTGAGAATTTTCCAATGGCCAGTAATTTTAAGACTTTGTTTTTTTTTTTTTTTTTTTTTTAGCTAAAGATTAAGACTTTGTTTTTGTTTTTTGTTTTTTTTCCCCCCACATAATTGTATGTAATGTGCTTTATTGAAATGTTAATTAGTGCAATTTAGAGTTTGTTTACAAGTCAAATAATTTTCAACTAGTATATTTATTTATTTATGTTTGTAGATGATTGAGATATCTAACAAACTTTTTAACTATCACAAATTAACATTAATAAACATTTGAAGTTGGCAAATTATGGACAGTAAGCTGAAAAAAAAATGCATTACACCAAATGACATCTAAGAATTTTTTGTTTTTATATTTTTATTTTTAAAAGGCAACCATCATTCATGCTGTCAGTTCCACACCTGGTCAGGATAATTATAATTAAAGCAACACATCAAGACAAATAAGTTGATATTCATCTGGGTTATATTCAATTTATTATTCTGATTTATATGTTTAGGAGTTGATAACCTAGTAAGCTACCAAGTCTATCTTATTTGCTTACTTGTGGTTAGCCTAATCAGATCTTCTGTATATATGTACAATATATGAAATACACTTTTATCGATTCTTTCCAATAGTCTGTGTTTCCTGTTACCTAAGTTTTCTGCTGCTAATCTTGTATGGTATAGAGCCTTTAGGACCTACGGCATGTCCATCACCTTTGTTTCTTAATGAATATAACAACTTGACGATGTAAGCTTGCCAAACTAGACCTTTCCTTTAAAATTCGAAACAGATAACTACCGAATACAAGCTGTGATTATAGGAGGAAACCATGAGGGACTCATAATTGGTGGAATAGCATATAGGAGACACCGAAACTAGAGTCTAAAAAGCAACACAGATCAGTGGCTGCAAATCCAGACTACTTGAGCTTGCACCATCATAAACTCTCATCCTACACCACTAGAAGTTGAAGAAGTTCAAGCTTTATTGCTGAGTGAAGAGATTAGAATCCAGAATGCATAAGCTGAGATGGCACCATCTGCACATGTAACTTACACTGGACCAGCAAGAAAACTTTGGTTTCCAAAACCATGGATTCAACCACAAAGTCCATATTGTCATCTTTGCCAAACTCCAGGACACATGACACAGATTTTTTTACTGGTTTGATCAAGACTACCAAGGACCCTCAAGCATCTCATTCGCCTACTATACCTCTCCAGAAATCACTCAGTCATGAATGGTTGTGAAGACAGTAAAGCAACAAATCATGTGACTAAGGACTCCTCAAATCTACTAAACAAGAATAAGTAAAATAGTTCATATAAATTAATCGTCGGTAGTGGTCAAGGTTTGTTGTTTCTTAGAAATACCGGTTCGTTCTCAATCAAAACAAGTTCTGGTGACTCTTTACTAAATCTTTTTTTACATGTTCCTTCATTTATTTCCAATATTACAAAGGATAATAACACAATTAATGTTGAATTTGACTCTAACTTTTGTTATGCGAAGGATAAGGATTAGAAGAAGGTAACTTAACTATGTTTAACAATCCATATGTTCCAGTTTGCTCGTGGGTGTGTTTACCCTGGTTGGTTGGTTGGTTTTATTGTTATATTATAGATTTTTTTTTGTGGTAGGGAGATGCAATACTATAAGTAAGTGTAGCAGGGTGAGGCATGTTAACCAGAGCTTTAACCATGCTAAAGATTGTTGTTTCGTTACACAGGGTGAATTATTTTGTCAAATACAGGAAATTTAAGTTTAATATTTCTTTGATTCATGGTATTTGATTAAGACAGGAAAGGATTTTCTTCGCATGCTTATGATTTAATATTTTACTCGAGTCATGTCGGTTGGAGTTGTCCATATTGAAGTACTGACTTTATGTTTGTGTACTTTTGTCCAAGAGACCGATGCCAAAACAGTTGACTTCAGACCCCAATTGCAATTTTCATTTCTGAATTAGCAAATTTCTCTAAGCTTGCTGGTTATCCTTAACCGTCGTGACGTTTGCTTGTTATCCATGTTAGAGGATGACATTTTTGATGATTAAAAAAAAGAAAAATGGAAGAAGCTAGTTTGAAATGGTTCCTACATATTATGTCTTCAGTCATATTCTCTAAAAATGTAGGGATATTTGTGGCTTTTGTAAAAAAAAGTTACTGTAAATTTTTGCATTTTCCAGCTTTTGTATAATGCAGATTAGCAAACAGTAGCTACTCATGACTATTGGTCATAAATGTATATGTTTTGTTGAGAATTCAAAATGAAACTAAGTTTTACTGTTTTTTTGCTCAAGTTCTCTCTACAACTTCATTTCTTTCTACTTCCTCTCTTAGGTCAAAACTCTCGGTTATTCTCACAATTTGGTATCAAAGCCATATTTTCTAATCTTTGAGAGGGCTAAACTCATTTGTAAAACAAAAGGTAAGTGAGGAAAATGGTCATACACCCTAGAGATAAAAAAAAAAAACAAAATAGAAAAGCTTCAAACTTTTTTTTTCCTTTCAAAAATGGCTTCAGTTTCATATTCAGCTTCATCACCACCAGTTTTCACTTGTGAAAATTACAGTATCTAGTCTATCAAAATGAAAGCTTATCTCCAAGCTTTTGATCTTTGGGAGGTCATTGATCAAGTAGTAGAACCAGAACCCTTGAGAGAAAATCCAACAGTTGGTCAAATGAAGCAACACAGTGAAGAAGTGGCTAAGAAGTACAAAGCCTTGGCTGCCATCCACTCTTCAGTCTTAGATGTTATGTTTACAAGGATAATGGCTTGCTCCACCAAAAAAAAAAAAAAAAAAANAAAAAAAAAAAAAAAAAAAAAAAAAAAAAAAAAAAAAAAAAAAATTATTTGAACAAACTCAAAAATGAGTTCCAAGGAAGTGCTAGGGGAAGGCAAATGCAAGTCCTCAACTTAAGGAGAGAATTTGAAACTCTCAAGATGAAAGAATCTGAGAAGGTGAAGGATTTTATAGAACGAATGATGAAGGTTGTGAATCAGATTCGAGTTCTTGGAGAAGAGCTCTCTGATAAAAGAGTGGTGGACAAGGTAATATCTTCTCTTGAAGAATCAAAAGATCTAAGTGAGATATCTCTCTCGGAATTGTTGAATGCACTCCAAGCCACAGAACAAAGGAGAGATATTAGGCAAGAGGAAGCAACTGAAGCTGCCATGGTGGTGAAACAGAAAGGTAAAAGTGTTGTCTTTACCTCAAAAAAGCAATTTCCAAATAGGAAAGAAACAGGGAAGGAGAGTTCAAGTAGAGATGTGGAGATGAAGAAATTTGGGCCTTGTTTCCATTGTAAGAAATATGGACATACTACCAAATTTTGTTGGTTTAGGCCAAATGTCCAATGTAGACATTGTAAACAATTTGGCCATATAGATAAAGTTTGTAAGAAAAAAAGAGAACAAATCTAACATATTAACCAAGCTCAAGTGCCAGATGAGATCCAAGAGAAACCATAAAATTTATTTTCAGCTTCTTGTTTCAAAGCTGTGAGTAACAAAGGAGAATGACTAATTGACAGTGGATGTTCTAGTCATATAACTTACAATGAGCAACTCTTTATGAAGTTAGACCGAGATGAGCGTACAAAAGTCAAAATCGGCAATGGAGCTTTGGTGGATGTTGTATGAAGAGGAGATGTGGCTATCACCACACCAACAAGTACTAAAATCATTTGTGATATTTTACTTGTTCCAGAAATTAGTGAAAATTTATTGAGTGTTGCTCAAATGTTAGAGAAACAATATTCTCTAAATTTTTCAGAAAATCAGTGTGTTATATATGATTCTCAAGGAAAGGAAATCTTGTGTGTAAAAATGAAAGACAAAAGCTTTGTATTTGATTTGGGAGAGAATAAGCACACTGTTCTTAAGGGAAAAGCTAAAAGTGATTCTCAGTGTAATGCCACACTTTCTCTCCAATCAATATTGTCTCCAATTTAGCCATCACACTTCAGACGGTATGGAGTTTTTTATCAAACTTCCCAGGGGGTCACCATAGGAATGCTCCCACTGGAGCACGCTTAACCTCAGAATTATTCCAACCTTGAAGCCAAAGGCTCTGAAAAAGCCTTAGTTATTAAGAAAATGTTCATTTTACATTTCACCATTTCCACACCCCGGTGATGTGGGATTTGACACCGATCTCTGCCAGTAAGGTAGCATGCCAGTGCCTCGCACCCGCCCACACTTACTCTGGCTCTAGATCCTGGTCGTCACAATCCACTCTCCTTGGGGCCCAGCATCCCCGCTGACACATTTCTGGCCGAGTACAAGCTTTGATACCATTTGTAACGCCACACTCTCTCTCCAACCAATATTGTCTCCAATTTAGCCACTGCACTTCAGACGGTATGGATTTTTTGATCAGAATTCCCAGGAGTCACCCACAGGAATGCTCCCACTGGAGCACACTTAACCTCAGAGTTCTTTCAACCCTGAAGCCAAACGCTCTGAAAATGCCTTAATTATTAAGAGAGTGCTCATTTTATATTTGAACCATTACCACATGACTCCTTTCCACACCCGGACGATGTGGGATTTGACACCAATCTTTGCCAGTAAAGTAGTCTGCCAATGCCTCGCACCCGCCCACCCTTACTCTGGCTCTAGATCCTAGTTGTCACAATTTAGCTATGACACAAAAGATTTGCCCATTGTAATTATGGCTCCTTGAAGTTTATGCATGATCAAGGAATGGTCCGAGACTTGCCTAAGGTGAAAGAAAGTGAGGGGGTTTGTGATGCATGTCAGTTTGGTAAACAATAAAGGTTGTCTTTTCCTTCAAATGTAGCTTGGAAAGCTGATGAGAAATTGAAGTTGATTCATACAGATGTGTGTGGACCAATGAGTGAGGCATCCTTGAATGGAAGTAAATATTTTCTAATCTTCATAGATGATTACTCATGATATTGTTGAGTGTATTTTCTTATACAAAAATATGAAGTTGCTGCAAAATTTAAGGAGTTCAAATCTTTGGTTGAAAATCAGTCACAAATGAGCATTAAAATCATAAAGTCTGACAATGAAGCTGGATATGTAGCTAGCTCAATTGAGACTCAATGCAATACCATTGGGGTAATTCACCAATTCACTACTCCATACATTCCACAACAAAATGGAGTTTGTGAAAGGAAAAACCGAACTATAATGGAGATGGCAAGATGCCTTATTTATGAGAAAAATTTGCCTAAATCTTTTTGGGCAGAAGCTATTAACACAATAGTTTATTTGCTTAACAGAGTTTCAAGCAAAGCTTTGAATTCCAAGCCTTCACTTGATCATTTAAGAGTCTTTGGGAGTATATGTTACATGCATATACCCGAAATTAAGATAAGCAAGTTAGACAAAAAGGTTGCTGTTGGAATTTTCATGGGTTACTCTTTGGTTTCCAAGGCATATAGAGTTAATGATGTGAATGCAAAGAAACTTGTTGTTTGCAAGGATATTGTTGTAGACAAATCATCTTCATGGGATTGGAGAAAAGAAGAAGTTCATGAGGAGAAAAAGAAGTGAGAGAAGTTCTCCCTCATCTTGATGGTAAAGAGGCGCTCTTGGATGATGATGAGAATGCTATTGGAATTAAGGGTACTAGACCTTTAACCGAGGTGTATGAAAGGTGTAATATGGACTTAAGTGACCCCTCTAGTGTGGTAGAAGCTCTCCAAAGTGAAAAATGGAAGGAATCAATGAGAGATGAGCTTTAAATGATTGAAAAAAAAAAACAAATCACAAATTTGTCATTGGAGTTAAGTGGATTTTCAGGACAACATTGATTCTGAATGGTTCTGTAAATAAACTCAAGGCTAGATTGGTTGTAAAAGGTTATGCTCAACAATATGGAGTTGATTTTAGAGACACATTTGCACATGTGGCAATAATGGAAACTATAAGGTTGTTGTTGGCATTATCGGTTGTTTAATCAACAGCTGAAGCTGAATATATTTCAGCTTTTGCTCCATCGAATCAAGCCATTTGGCTACGAAAACTCTTACTGGATTTGAAGGAAGAACAACTAGATGCAACTATTATTCATTGTGACAACATGTCAGCTATATCAATAGCAAAAAACCTTGTCCAACATGGAAGAGCAAAACATATACCAGTAAGGTATCATGCTTTGAGACATTTTGAAAGAAATGGTGAAATTAAGTTGATGCACTGTAGCTCTAAAGTTCAATTGGTTGATATTTTTAACAAAGCTCTTCCAAAGGCAAGATTTGAAACATTGAGGAGTTTTCTCAATGTTTCCTCCAAAAATGTCAAGGAGGACTGTTAGAGGGTGGCATTTTTGGTGATTAAAAAAAAGAAAAATGGAAGAAGCTTCTGCTGCAAAATTCTATGTGCAAGCTATTGTGGAGAAAAAAATTAGTTTATATTTTTGGTTTAGAATTCTAGTTAGTTTGTAATAGTTCCTACATATTAAGTAACAATTTTAGTTATTATGTAATGTAACTAGCTACAGCCATATTCTCTGAAAATGCAGGGATATTTTAGGCTATTGTAAAAAAAAGTTACTGCAACTTTTTGCATTTTGCAGCTTTTGTAAATTGTAGATTAGGCAAACAGCAACTACTCATGACTATTGGTCAGAAATGTATATGTATTGTTTTAAATTCAAAATGAAACTAAGTTTTACTGTTTTTTTGCTCAAGTTCCCTCTGCAACTTCCTTTCTTTCTACTTCCTCTCTTAGGTCAAAACTCTCGATTATTCTCACAATCCAAGCTGTTTGCATTTTCCTTCTTTCTTTTTCATTATTGTTATTTCATACTATCGTTAATGTTAAAGTTTAGATATTCAATCATAAAACAAGAGATTAGTAACCTACCAAAGAAGCTGAAACCCAATTTATTTACAAAGATAAAAACACCATTTTCACAATGATACAATGAATAAGATTGTAAAATAACAAACCATCCTAAAATAAGAAGGAAACAACCACAATATCAAATATTGAGCTTTGCAATCATGTCCACCAATCTCAGTGTTGTTGTTTCCACAACTTTATATTCTTCTGCGTCAATTTCTTGCATAATCTGCTCTATCAATTCATGCTTTGATTATTTGTTTCTTTAACTATATTTAGCAATCCCTAAAGTGTTTGATTATAAACACTTTGAAAGTAATGATTATGTTGAATAGAAGATAGGGTATTGAGTTGCATGATTACTTGGAAATCACTTTTGAATTAATATGATTATGCAATCTTTGAGGCACCCCATGAAGGTATTTGAGTATATTTTATAGGAATTGTATTTTTAGTTCTTTCTTTCTTTGCTAGGGACTAGCAAAGTTCAATTTTGAGGTACTGGATAGGCATAAAAAGTTACTAATTTTATGCCATATTTTATGTTGAATTTCTGTTAGTTTTGAGTTAATTGTTTATGAAAAATACTAAATTGTTGCATATTTCCATTTTTAGAGAAAAAAGAACAAATGTTGAAAACTGCTGTATTTTCTATGCATTGCTTTATTGAATATATCATATCTTGAGCTACACATGAAATTTCTGTGCGATTTTAGTTGCTAATGAGTCATGATTCATCAAGGTTAAATTCTATAAAGTTTTATTTCAACTGGATCATCCAATTAGTACCAGTTTGATTTTGAAGTTAATCATTTTTAGCAGTTACGACACACTTACACTCTTTTTGAAAAATTGACGTTTGAGTGCCTTCCCAATGTCCATTTTGTGCGATGAGATATTTAGTTTTTAATGCATGTTTGATTTTAATTCATATTGATAGTAAATATTTCATTACTGTTCTTAATGCTTTCATGAAAAAGTGAATGATTTAATATTGTAATCACTTAGGGATAAGATATATAGTATTGTTTACAATGAAATACATGGTAGATAGGAATATCATCATGCCTAGTGACACTTTTGGAAGAGGTTATTGGGTTTGCATATCTTAGGTCTTAAATTTAGTAGTTTACATTGGAGACGATTAAACTATCTTGTGCTTGCTAGATCAAGATGAATTGAGGGATCAACTTTTGGCCACTTTAAGTTACGAGAGGTTAACTAATGAATTTGTCATGCATTGAAACTAAATAGGATTAATAGTGGTGAAGTCATAATCATTATTCTATCAATATTTTGAAACTTTTGTCTTATTCCTTTTGGTGCCTTACTTTGCTTTCTTAATTGCTTTCTTTTTAATTCTTGCTTTGCTTCACAAAGCAACCAGTCAAACATCATTATTTTACTTTTCTAGGTTTTATTAGCAATAGAATTTATTTTTATCACTAGAGACATTATTCCTCGTGGGATTGATATTCGGTTTTTTCTAAAAAACCATTTTATTACTTGTTGATTCGCGCACTTTCGAATAATCTAATTTTCACAACAACATCTTGTAATCTGCCCATTTGATCTTTTCTTTAGTTTTCTTTTCTTTTACTGGTTGTGAGGATGAGGCCTCAGATTCTTTGTCAGAATTCTTTAATTGTGTGGTTTGTTGCATTAACTGTTCAACCATTTGTAATAATTCTTTTTTTTTTTTTGACTGGGATGATGAAGGTGTTGGCGAGACCACCTTCAATTTGGTTCAGTGAAAAATTCTATTAATACTTGATTTGTGATTCTTTCAATGGAAATTTTGTCCCACCATTTGACTATGCAAGATCTCCATACTATATCATCGTCATGTTCATATGTCCATTTGAAAATCCAGGAAATTTAATATTTGGATATAAAGATTAATGTTCCAATGAATTTTTCTTCGAGCTGTGATGATTGATATTTATTGTGGAAGTACCTATATATTTCTTGATGCTTTACTAGAAAATGGGAATGTTCAAATCCATGATCAGACCACCATTGAAAAAACTAACTGGATAATTTTCTTCAAAATTTATGATCCCAATTGATAAACCAGGAGTGACTGAAGGTTTTATTTTGATGAAGGAATACTTTGTCCCATGCATCAATATAGTCATAATAAGTAAAAGTGACTTCATCAATAATTTTAAAGGTACTTGGGGGATTTTATCCATTCTCTAAGATTAATAATTTGAAGAATAATAAATTTATGATATATGAGTATTTTCTTGGCTAAAAATGGGACTAATTTGAATAGATTTTGTTTTTATTAAAATATCGGTGTAAAACCGTAGTGTTTTACTAGGATGGCCGAGAATGTAATGAAAATTGGGAGGAAAAAATCCTTGGCTAATTGGCTGGGAGATTTTATTTTTTCATATACTTGTTCAGCATAGAATAAAGTGTGACTAAATATGGGGTGATAAAGTGACTCAGGCTGTCTTTGGTTTATCGGTGCAAATGGTTGACTGAGAACTATAGCATATGGGTCGTATGTTGTAACTAAAGTTGACTATTAATTAGGTTTTATTGGGTCAACAATATTAAATAAATTGGAAGTATAAATTGGTTTGGGTGACTCAAGTTTTACTAATTGTTTAGTTTGGGTAGGGGCAGACGACCCCTGTTTACTGATTATTTTCTTTTTATCGTTCATCTTCTGTTGTCTTTTCTTGTAAGGACTCAGAGGTAAGAAAATCAGGAATACTATTTTTATTTCCTTGTATATATTCAATATCAAAATAAATAAAAAAATACTTAATATAGATTGCCATCTGGCAAAAATTTATTTAGATGCAATGTTTTTAGCATCTTTTTCCAAAACATATTTAGCTGACTGTCTTGTTTAGATGTAATGCAGAGTAACAAATTTTGATTAAGTAGACCGTTTTGAAACTTTGAAATGCATAAAACTATTGATAAAAATTCTTTTTTGATGGTATTGTTATTACTTTAGGAAGATATCCATGTTCCTAAATGAAACCGGACAATTTGCTCAAGTGAATCAGGAGTTACTTTTTGTAATAGGATTCCTCCAAATCCAACTTTAGAGGCATTAGTTTGAACTATTTTGAATGCATTATTGGATGGAATACCTAAATAGGGTAATGACTTAATATGAGACTTGATTTCCTGAACGAAGGTTGTATGCCTTTCTGACCATGGTTGAAGGTTACTTTTTAACCTTTTGAATAAAGATTTACATTTGGCTTTAAGATTCTAATAAAATTCTGCTATGTAATTAAGGGATCCTAGAAACCTTTTTAATTTATTTTTATATATGAGTTCATCTGGAAATTTATCGGTAAACTGAATTGCTCTATTTATAGGAGTAATTTGTCCTTGATATATATTGAATCCTAAAAATCTTATTTTGGTTTAGAATAATTTTATCTCAGATGTTGATATGACTACACTGTTTTATTTTATTATCGTGATAAATTAACTCAAATGTTTCCAATGTTGACTTATTGATTGGGAGAACACTAAAACACATCATTTATGTAAATTAGTGTGAATTGACTATAAGGGTTGAGTATACCATTCATTATATTTTGGAATTCACTAGGAACCTTTTTTTTAATCCAAATGGCATTACATTGCATTCGTAATGACCAAATGGGGTTACAAAAGTTGTTTTGTATTTATTCTGATTGCTAATTTGTATATGCCAAAATCATGACTTCATATTAAATTTGGAAAATATTGTAGCTTGAGCTATTTCTTTTAATTAAATCTCTTTTATTTGAAATTGGATATATTATCCATTCTAAAATTTCATTTAATGGTTTGTAATTAATTACTAATTTTGGAACTTCTCATTCTAACTTAGCTTGTTTTTTAACATAAAAGGTTGAACATGGCCATGGAGATTTACTATTTTTAATAATACATTTACTAAGTAACTTAGAAATATCTTTTTAACAATATTCTAATGTTTCGTCATTCATTTGAATTGGTCTGGCTTTAATTAAAATTTTTCTTTCATCAAAATTTGTAATATAAGTTAAATTAACTATGTGTCTTTTCCTATGCCAAAAGGCATTTTATATAATACACATAAAAATTGGATGATTTATATGATACACTTAAAACTTTAAATTGAGAGTACTCTGTAGTTGGATAAGCTTGCATATTAAGCCCTTTATTTATAAATGTTCTACTCTAAAACCATCAAAAGCCTACAATATCAATTGATAAATAAGTTTCAACATCATCTAAAACTCACAGAGTTAATGTTCAAGTTTTAATTTTTATACTTCTAATAAAAAAAGGAGTTGACGCCGTTTATCATTTGTTTGCAAAAATTCAGCGAAAGTATAATGCAGTACAAAATAAAAATTGGAGGCTTCGTATGATACACTTGAAATTTAAGGGCCTAATGTGGCATAAAATGTAAATTTGAGGTTTAATGTGATACGCTTGAAATTTGAATGCCTTATATGACACATAATGTAAATTGGAGGCTTAATGTGATACACTTGAAACTTGAGTGCCTAATGTGAAAGTTTATCAAATTACAGGGTACTAAAATGCATTTATCCATTCTTTTATCAATTTTAGTTCAAATTTTTTAATTTGTTGTTGTAGATCTTTATTTAATAATCGTTATTCTATTTTCATATATTTAACTTCTTGCTGTAAAAATTTCAAATGATTAGTCTATGAGTTTATTAAACATAGGATTTTTTTTATATTGAGTTTTCTTTTAAAATGTTTATCTCATTAATTTCTGCTTTAGTGATAAATTCAAAAATTACTTTTTATCCCATTGGTTGATTAATTATTCTATTATTTTCTATGGTAAATGGATATAGTAGTGTTATAAATGGCATTCCTAAAACTCCTCTGTCAGTCATATTTTTAATTAATACAAAAGATGTTTTAAAACATATGTTATTTTGGCATATATGTGCATTACTAATTTTATATTTTAATTACATTTTATTTCTGTTGGCTGATGATAATCTTTCTTTTGATTTTTCAAAATATTTAGATGAGATTATTCTTTCGTGTATATAATTTAAATCTGCTCCTGAATCTACTAGAGCATAAGTTGTGAATTGAAAGTCTTTTATTGCTATTTTTATTTTAATATGCCATTTTTTATTTTTTTTTTGTATCTTATGTGTTGAATTCTTGTTAGGCAATGATTGTGACTATCTATTTCTTTGTCATTATCTTGTAAATTTTGTCTAATTATGTTATTATCAATTATATATTTGACTTGTTGTTCTAATATTGTAGTTTAATTTTTTAATTTTTTTAATTTCTGTTTTTAATATTTTTTTATTTTATAATGTAGATATGCAATTGTTAATTCTTTATTTTTGTTTTTAAATCTGTTTTAATGTTTCTGATAATCCAATTTTGTTTGAATATTACTTTCTTGGTTGTTTTTTATTATCACATTTTTATATTTCTTTAAATAATTTATTCTCTCATCAAGGTTATCAATTTTTCTTAATAATTCTAAAGTCAGATCTTCTTCTTCATTGGTTTCTTTGTTTAATACATTTATCATTTTTTCTATGCAACATGCATCTTGACATTGTAAAATTTTCCTAATTCATATCGTGCTTTATTCTTATCTCTATTTACTTATTTAGCTATTTTCATGTCAATACACATTTTTAATCATTCTTTTTTAATTAATGAAAGTATATATCCATATGTTAATAAATCATAGTTAATATATCATTGTTCGTGACTAAAGATGTCTCAAATTTTATGGGAAAATAAATTGGGTAATCCATTTATAAATTTTTTTTTCCAAAATGGTTGGTTACTATCATCTCTCATCATTATATAATATTTGTGAATACTGATGCATACCAATCAAAATCACTTAAGATTGGACATGTTAAGTTGGTTTGTTGATCATGTAATCGTGTGGATATATATACGGGTGTTCCTATAAAATGTTTTATAATTGCATAGAATAATGTGTTGACTCCATCTAGTATTCCTTAACCTATTGTTTCATCAAAAATTGGTAGTCCATCTTCATCTATTTTTACTGCATTGATTATTGTATTTTGTGGTTCTTCTGTAAAATGCTTTTCCCACTAGGAGTAGAGAACTCCGGTGAATCCTATTTGTATGAGTTCAACTATTTCTGGTTCTGTTAAGTTATAACTTTTTAAATAGTAGTTTGCAGTCTTTGATATATAATTTAATTTATTCAATATTTCTTTTTCAGATAAATTATCTATATTCCATTCATATAGTTTATCTGGTGATACTAAAAATTAGTTTTTGTTTAATGTTTCTTGCACGTCTAAAGGTAGGGGCTGGGATTCCAATATTTAACTAGTTTTACGTATTTTTTTTAATTCTTTCTAAATTTTGTTGTGACTGTTTATCAAGATTATATTTTTTTTAATTCTTTTTAAATTTTGCTGTGACTGTTTATCAGAATCAAACTCATTATTTGTATTTGGATTGTCATGCATTATTGATAATGATGAAGTTGATTCTCTTTTCGTTTGTTGGATGAGTTGATCTATCTTTTTTTAATTTTGGCGAAGGTTTATTATTTAAAACAGAAAGTTTTATAAAGGGTTGTTGACTTGTTTTAATGGAGTTTTAGGGAATATTAATTTCTTTTATTTGTAAATGTCATAATTGTTTTCCTATTGTGATTAAACTCTTATTAGTGTAATTGTTTTGTTCAATTATTTTTCTAATTTCATTTGCTTGTTCTTTTTTCTCATTATATATGTTAAATGGTGATGTAATTATTGGTTCATTCTGATAGTCTATTATTATTTTTGTTGGTGGTGGTGTAACTGAAACAACTATTGTTTTATTTGATTTTATTCATTTTTCTTTTTGTTAAAGTAACTAAAGATTTAGAATTTTCATAATGGATTTCTAGAAATTTAAAGAATGGTATATCAGTTTTTAACTGAATCATTAAATCTTTTCAATTTTTGCCAAATTTTCTCCTTTTTCAGATTTCTCATATTTTTTCTATATTTTATTAATTTTATATGATTTGACTAAGACATTATTTCTTCATCTAATTTGTTCCAATTAGTTTTAAATGATCTATTGATCGTATTTAATCATGGATCAATAAAATATGACTCCGTAGGTGATATAAGACCTTCATTTTCTTCTCTGTAGATTGGTTGAGTAACTTGGGATGTTGTTTGTATTGATTTTTGCTTTAATTTTTTAATTTCTTCTTCTAATTCTTTAATCTTTAATTTTTGTAATTTTTTTTCTAAATCTTGGTCTCGTCTTGAAATAGTTTCAGTTGTTATTGATTCAATCCTAGGGATATGAGTAAATGATCTTTTGGTTGTTGATTGTCTAGTTGTTGGAACAAAAGTTACTTTTACAGTTCCGTTTAAATATTGTTGTATATAATCATTACTACCTAAGGTATTCTGTATTGGTCTTACTGGTCGTTCACTAACTAATGTCAATTCTGATGGAAATGTTATATCAGACCATCTTATGGCTCTAAGTATAGTAATTTTAGTATTTCTATAATTATTCTGGATTAAAACTATTTGACATTTACTTGTATTTTTTTTTTTAGTTTGGAAATTCGTGTTTGTTCTTGAAACTTTATAGTGTATCATGTATATTAAGGCTAAGTGTTGTCTTCCTTCTAATATATTATAACCATTAGTTTTTATATTTAGAGTTAATATTTTAAGTATATGGGATCTGTTAAGCTTACTGTAAAAAAGGATAACAATAAAAATGAATTGGACCATTACATAAACTGGTTTCAACTATTCATAAGACACTATCATCAAAAGTGTTGAAACATTTAATCCTAATTTTGTTAATGGTTTTACTCTTATTTGGACTAAGCCTATGTGAAGGAAATTATTTGTTAATTCTATTTTTTTAATCATTTCTCTATCAAATAACTGACAAATATCATGTTCTTTATTGATTGTATAAGTTCGTTCTACAATTTTAACATGAGAATCATTTTTAAATGATGATAGATACTATGTTTGTTTATGATAAATTTCATTATGATTTATTGGAAGTATATTCCATTTGTGAAAATCTAAAGATTCATCATTTTATTCATTGTAATTAAAATGTTCTTTATTAACTAAGTCCGGTAGTTCACTAAGATTCTTATAACTAGTACTTGTTGTAGATCTAAAAGAATTGGATTTAAATAATATACTCATAGTTCTATTCTAATATTAAAAAATTTAATTTGTTGCTGTGGATCTTCATTTAATAATTGTTCTTCTGTTTTCACATATTTAACTTCTTGTTGTAAAAATTTCCAATGATTAGTCTTGTAGTTTATTAAACATAGGTTTTTTGATATTGAATTTTCTTTTAAAGTGTTTATCTCATTAATTTATGCTTTAGTGATAAATTCAAAAATTACTTCTTCTCACATTAGTTGATGGATTATTCTCTTATTTTCTACTATTTGTGACACATTTCTCACTAATAGTAGATATTAGTGACGGTTCAAGCACAATCATGTACCGTAAAAATTTAATGAAAAAATTATTATATATACACACACAATTACAGTCCATCTATGTTATAAATTGTCATTCATAACTTAATTTAAGTGATAGTTCCATCGGTCATTGACAACAAATTATTAATAAAAATATGCGTTTAAAAAAAAATATACCAATATACAATTTGCATATACAAACAATAGCTTTAAGAGGCCAAATGCAACAAAAAAATAATCACAGTAATAAATATAATATGGAACCAAAGTTTTGTAAATTGAAACCCAACTACCAACAATACTTGAAAGAAAAAAAGTGTATTATAACATATCTTTCGCTCAAAAATTAAAAAAACTAAACAGTAATAATACAAGTTTCTTTTTATTTATTTTTTTCTTTAAAGGGTGAACTGTAATAAAAGTGAAAAAGGTTCAAAAACCGAACAAGTAAATCCAAGCACACGTGTGAAAAGATTAGGTAACTTTTCTTTTCTTACACACGGTCACACGGTCTCACACTTCCTAGCTGTTTTAACCAACCACTGAAAATCACCAAATAATAGGAAATTAAGAATCTCCGATTCTTGGAGAGAGAGAGAGAGAGAGAGGCAATCCTCCAAGAAATGCGGACCATACCGTTGGGAATCTCAGTATCCCCAACCTCCATAAACTGTCCTTCTTCCCTCAATCTCAGAAAGCCTATTCCTTTTACTTCGTCTTCTTCATCATCATCTTCTAGTAGGCTTTCTAACTCCACCGATGGTTACTCTCTCGTTTCTATCGCCCAATCGGGTACTTTCCCTATTCTCCATTTTTATTTTAAATTTTTTATTTTGTTCTTTGTTAATATGGAAAAATATGTATTGCTATATCTGAAACATCAAAATTGTACTAATTTGTATTTTGCTAAATTTTCAGACTTTGTGTTGTTTACGTTATGGGTTTTGCTCTTCTTGGGTTTCATCATTAAACTATTTGTTGCTAAACTCCCGAAGCTACTGAAAATGGGTAAATAATGTTCTATTTGCAATTGTAAGCTTAGCAAACCCTGAATCTTGCTGGGACTATGGAAAAGTTGATGTTTTATTGGTTGCTGTTTTTTATGAACTTCGAACATTTTACTGAAAGCAAGGGAAACAAAACAGAGAAAAAGAGAAAAGTTGGATCTTGAAAAAGTAAATTTTCCAAGAGTTAACAAAACTGGCTTTCTCTTATTTATGTCAACGTTTGAATTCTGATTTGTTTTAAATTCTGTGGACATTCCTGCTTCATTAATTATCATGTAATCTCTTTATTAATTTAGCTTAGAGGTCATTTGTGGGTTTAAATTTTCTTTCCTTCTCCGGTATTTCCATTTTCGTTGAAATAATGGAGATTGGGTGTTCTTTTTTTTTTTTCCCGTATTGTTTCTTCTGAGTACCAATGGAAATGAAACAGAACCACCAGAAATTGGAGAAAAATAAAATAAAATAATTAAGAAATGAAGAAGGGAGTCTGCTCGTGCTTTCGAGCTATAAAAAGTTAATTTTGCAGCTTCTTTTGGATAATTCTGTTTCTCGTGTCTAGGAGTTTGCAAAGCCAGTCAAGTGGTTGATTTATTTCCGACTGTGTATCCGGAGATTGTGGTCCGGGAGGCCAGAATAGAGGACTGTTGGGAAGTAGCTGAGACTCACTGCAGCTCTTTCTTTCCTGAATATTCTTTCCCTTTAGACTTTGTGTTGAGGATTGACAGGCTCGTAGCAATGCTAGCAGGATTTTCCATACCAAGTGGTTGCAGGAGAACTTGTTTGGTTGCTGTAATTGGTAGCTCAATTCATGAAACTGTACTCTTTGACAGAGAAGATCTCAAGATCTGTGGTTTCGACGGGAAATTCAGTCTCAATAGGGGATATGTGGCTGGAATATTGACAGTAGATACTGTGGCTGATTTTCTCCCTCGAAAAGGCCCTCTTAGGCAGAGAAGGTGAGTTTGTTAATCCTTGTATCTCATTCTTTGTTTAGACCATCTAATTTGGAAGTGCGACTGAATCTTGGATAAGTTTATTTCGTCAGCCATTACTCAAGCTTAGTTACTTTTACTATCCTCAGGATGATATTTGTTTTTCACTTTATACAACTTGTTAGAATGAACTATTATAGCCTAAAGCCTTATATATTGATCTGATTGACCTTCACTGGTTGGTTTGTGATTGAAGATTAAGTTACCAGAGCAATGACCAACGACGTTTGAGCTTTTCTATAATTACTCTTACATTTCATAGTAATAGTTTGTTAAATGAATAGATTACTGATATATGCTTTTATTGCTTCCAAGCCTTGCCTTACATAATAGTTGTGGCTCGTTTTGTTCATCAACTGAAACTCCTAATGGACCTGCTCTGCCTTGGAAACCTGAGATATCCAGCTTAATTGGATTTTCAAAAAGGCTTTTTATGCACCCTTTTTTGTTTAGTGTATAACTTGCTAAATACCCTCATAATGGGCATATTTATGGACTTTGATCAAACAAATGAGTTTTACATGCTTTATATGGGGATATAGCTTCCTTGTACTTGGTAACCCAACCTTGGGGCTTTTATTTGTTTTCTTTTTTTGTTTTTTTTTTTGGTTAAAGGAAAAAAGGTTAATTGTTTAACATTTATGTGTCTAGGAACAGGAGAAAGCTTTAGCCCAACCTTGCTCATGACCTTTCCCTGAGCAAAGGTCAAACTTGCATTGGAACAGGCTTGCCCTTCCCACCTTTAATTTTCTCTGAATCTATTATTTTCTTTTGACATCATCATCATCTGGTTTGTCAAGCATCTTTTTTGAGATTATACATTCTGGAAACAAAAAAAAAGTTTTTGGCAAAACGAAGTATAATCGTTCCATTTAATAAATTCATTAGAAGACTTACTGTCATTTGTCAATGACTCATTCTAAATTCTTAGAAAATCTATTAATATTCTTAGAATTTATCTATCTGGGCACTGTAAAATATTCCAAAACAAATGGTTCATCTAATGACTCGTGGTCACTTAAATGATCATCGCCGGATGTTCCAATTGCAGGACCGGAATTGCATACATATCAAATGTTGCTGTTAGGGAGAGATTTCGGCGGAAAGGAATAGCTAAGAGGCTAATAGCAAAAGCAGAAGCTCAAGCTTGGAGCTGGGGCTGCCGCGCCATTGCGTTGCACTGTGATTTGAACAATCCTGGAGCCACAAAGTTATACAAAAGCCAGGGTTTCAAATGCATTAAGGTGCCAGAAGGAGCAAATTGGCCACAGCCAAGGACTTCGCCAGATGTTAAGTTCACCTTCATGATGAAGCTTCTCAACACCCCTACCTCTGGTTAGATTCTTTAACATATGAAGAAATTAAATCAAAAAAAAAAAAAAAATTGAAAATTTGCAGAGTGAAAAAGAAAAGTGCTGTAGGAAATTTAAAGTTAGTTTGTATATATAAGCAAAAGGTCTAGCCACTGTTGGTGTGGTTTTGTCTCTATAGCACTGAAGCTTTTATATGTATCAATTACTTATTTCGTTTATGAACGCCAATTTTGTAAAGTTCAAACTACACGTTTTTAAAATCAAATTCATATGCTGGCAGGGTTCAGAACATTCTTGGCGCATTTTGTACAGGAATTGCATGCTACATTTCATGCTTTGCAACTCCGTCATTCATTCGGTGGTTTTGCCCAATTTACAAAAAATCCTTGCTTACTGTGTTTTCATCTTTTTTATGTGGAAAAAAAACAAAAAAAACAAAACTATTGATGCTAAATCATTAAAACCTCTGGAATTCAGGTTAACCATTAGAATCCCATCTAAATCCCAAACCTTTCCCACATACTCTCTTGAAGATCATATCTCCCCAAATCGTGTGATAAACACCCAAAATGACATATTTCCTACCAAGATCATGTCAAAAACAAAGAATACCACTGCATTTTTAGAACTGCAAATTAACAATAGATCTGGAATTGTTGATGTGCATAAATTATAAGCTTCGTAACTAATAGTGATTTGTAAGTTACATGTGTCTACTTATCAGGAAAGCTATGTACCATTCTGGCTACGTAATTGGATGGTCATAGAGACTAGAGGGAGAAGGCATATCAGATCGATGGCACTCTTAGCACAAAAAGAAAATCCGAATTTACCATAGACAATGCAATGTTCTCACAACAGAAAGATCGATTGAACTTTTGCACTATTCAGACATCTATTTATCTTTTAACCCGTCGAAATTTGGGAAAACTTTGTGTGGTTGTGCTTGGTGTTGCTGGAAGACAAGGACCATTTCCTAGTTAGCTACAGCAAAGTTGCAGAATAGCATCATCAAGACAAGTAACTCATTTTGCAACATAAAGTTTCAAGGTCCAAAATTATGGCGCTTGGACAAATTTGTCTAAAGCAGATGTATCCAAAGCTGAGAACTCCTTGGCAGCAGCTAGCACAGCAAGTCCAAGTTTTACAGCATCATCATTGCTTGGTGCCTACGGGGTGAGAAATGCATTAGTTACAATATAATTAAAATATTTATGTGTCTATACAGAAGCTGAGAAAGCACATCTACCTCAATATTAAGGGGCAGTACAGGATCATGAAGTGAAAGTCTAAGAAGAAACCACCCACCAAAACCAGAAACTCGGACCTGGCAAGAGCAGATTTGGAAGAGACATCAGAAACTATAGATTATAGAGGTAATAGATAGAAAAAAAATAATAGCATTACCACCATCAACTTAAAAAGGTTCCAAATTATAAAATTATGGTCCACTTTTTACTAGATCTGCATGTGCAATGAAGAGAGACCTTTGCTATCCTAATTAATTTGCACAGCTTTTTCTAAAATTTTCTAACTTGAATATTCTATAAAGATAAATGCACCAATGAGTTCTGTTCATTTTGATTTTAAGTGAAAATATACTTCATATATTGTTCTTTTCTTTCTACTCTGTTTCTCAGTTGTGACAACCCATCTTTCTACTCTGTTTATAGGATGTAACAGCCCCATACCATAATTAGAGAAATTTACCAACAGTGGCACTGAAGGTTTCCAGATAAGAGAAGTGCAAATTCTGCAAAATGTCCTAGAACTCAGCTGCGCCCGCCAACTAAATCTTTAATTAATTACTGCGTGTGCAAAATTGAATCTACAAAACATCCTGAACATTGGTTTAGTATAAAGCTAGGTTAAACTAACCCCTTCATAATTCACAGGGGCTTTTTGAAGCTTCGGTTCTGAATCAATAGAGTTCTCCAAATGTTTCAACACTGCTTCTCCATAGTCTCGGAAAGATCTGGAAGCATTAATCTATTAGTGACTACACAGCACACACATATAATTAGCCTTTAAGGAAACTATATACACTAGCATACCCTCCTTTAAGATCTGGATCATTTTGATTGATCTTTAATCTCAGTTCTACAGCAACAGCTGGTTCCTCCAGACCTTCAATTAGATCAGTCAAAACTTTGCTGCCACCACCCAGCCCTGAAGCTCTTGTTGAAGCCAGTTTATTTAAGATTTTGACCTGCAAAGGTATAAACAATTTAAACAAACACAATTGCAACAGCAGCAATGACATTGTCAGCCTATTCACATATTTGATTTGAACGTCCAAAAATGGTCCGCCATTCTAATGTCAGAGGAAATGTTAAAAGTCTACCATGAGGTATGCACCATCGTCAAGCCAGTTATTCTCCTTGAGAGCTCCATGACCACTAGTTTCAATAGCCAGATGTGATTCCTCACCAATGTGATTCTGTCATCATAACTTCAGTTAAAAAGGACCGCAACAGTAGGTTACCAAAGCTATAACTATTTCTGGTATTGGCATCTAATAAAATTGGCAAACATGCCAGAACCATGCTTAATGGAAACTATCCTTCTAATTGCTGTTTGCAGGTACAAGTCTATGACTTGGTGGACAAAAAATATTGGCTAATTACTTTTATGATTTCTAGCATGTGTGTGTGGATAGTGCTCATTAATTTTCCGAGCACTTTAGATTGTTTTCCTTAAGTTAGTCTATTAACAGATCAATTATCATAAGTATAAAGAAGCAGAAACACAGGACCATAAATCCTACCAAACGAATAGCTTCATCAATGACATTTTTATAGCCTCTTTTGAACCGATGGTGCTTTCCCCCTACAAGAAATTGGAGATTGTAAGATATTCAATTTGTTAACAAAATATATGAGCTCTGTTTTTTCCTACCAAGTTTCTTCTCGATAAATGTGGTCAGACCATCAGAAGTGACACTGTCTGTAACAATAGTTGTTCCTGGATGCTGGTGGTAAATCCAAAACCAAAAATATTTGGTTGAAAAAAAAATATAATAAATTGGCTGAGAGTGAAGATAAATAAAATTAGCTCTTCAAGCATATGAATCAGATAAATCTTACTTCCTCCAGAACAATAGCAGACATCAAGGCAATGAGACGATTCCGATTGAATTCACGGCCAGTGGAATCCACAGCAGCAGATCTACAAGAAATAATTCTTAAAGATAGACAAAACACTATATTGTCAGCGAATTCATGAACTATATATACAGATTACCTGTCAACATCAGTATCAAAGATGATCCCTAAATCAGCCTTGTTATCAAAGACTGCCTTAGTGATAGCTGTCATTGCTGTCTTGTCCTCTGGATTTGGTATATGATTCGGAAACAGGCCTAATCCAAAAAAAATTAGTAAAGAAAACCAGTATAAAACAAACAATTTAAAATTTTCAGATTTAAATATTACCATCTGGCTCCAAAAACTGACTACCAATCGTAACTGCCCCTAAAGGCTCAAGTACCTTAGCCTGATAGAAATGGCAAGAACCATGAGAAAAAACATGTTTCAATATATCAACTTCAATGCATAGCATACTCCAATCAAATAATAAACTGATTAGATGACTAGAAGCTTAATCAATTGCACCTTCAATGGACAAAATAAGGAATTAAATTATACATTAGATTTTTTATCTTAAACTTGCAGTATATAATTGTCCGTTTGGAATAGCTTCTATTATTATTATTATTATCCAAAAGCTCTACTTGAAATCAAAATGCTCTTTTTGCGAAAAAATAATATTGGTATTTGGCTACAATCAACGAGCACTTCTTGACCAAAACAAATAGCATTTTTAAAGCTCTAAAAAAGGCTATTTTTGAGAAGCCCAAATTTTGAAGTTCTTCCAAGAAGCTGAAAATAAGCTTCTAAGTAAAGTTCAATTTTCCTTTAATGAAGATATTTCTCTCCAATAATATCCTTATAATCTTTTTAAAAGTTATAAAACTATACTAAAAGTCAAAATTTTTATTTCCATCTAAACAACTTCTGAACAGAAGCTTTCCTTCTAATAGATTTACTCACAAAACACCAACTAACAAAAGCTCTACCTAGAGAAGTTATGGCGAATGGATGCTAAGACTGCTAAATTACATGGCAAACCTCAGGAATATGAAATAAATGATGAAAAATATTGACAATAGTTACACCAACAACATAGATAAATTGCTTTTAAAAGTTTTATAACCACATAAGATACAAAAGAAATACACAATTCAAATAAAATCAAAAAGAACCCACCGCAAAAAACCCTCCTGCTCCATTCCCCGCATCAACAACAATATGGAACCCTTCCAGTGGCTTCTCTGAGATTTAATACAACAAGAAGAATTAGGAAGTAACACCAAAGCATCTCAAGGCAACAAATGGAAAGAGAAAGTGTCAATCCCAGATAATTAGAAAAAAGAACACTCGTGATAATAATGGCATTTTAAAAATGCTTGGGTACTGGACACAAACTAGCAATTTCAGGCCCCTCAAATTTGCACTCACAAGAGTCAAACCAGGATGCTGATCTCCAAATAAATTTCTACTTTGATGAAACAATTCAGAGATACCTATATTTCCTGCAGCTTTCCGAACTGCCTCTACAAGATCAGATGTATATACAGACATGTAATCAGCTTTCTGTATTGACCCAGAAACTTTTCCTTTGGAAGTCCCAAATCCTTCCACTGTACTGTATATATCTGCAGCACGCTCCAAGATGACTTTAATATCAGCTTTCCCAAGCCCTCCACCATTAGTGAAAAATTTGAATCCATTCCTGTTGTAAGGAAGATGACTAGCTGTGGCATAAACATATGTTAAAAATAGAATAACATAAGACCAAGATAAGGTTATATATATAGTTCAAACTATCTACAATGTTAGATATATACACCTTTCTATATGCTTAAGCTTTTGAAAACAATGAGCAAATCCATAAAGTGGTCAAAATTCAGTTATCTATTTTGCCTCGTGTTCAAATTTGCAAACCCTCATTTCTGTTAAGTGGTGTTGTTCCACATGTAAGGCCCAATTTTTGTCCCATAATTGGATGGGCCTCCCATGAGAGGGATTGCTGGACTAATTACTACATTGCTTAATATGTATATATGTGTGTGTGTGTGTGTGTGTGTGTGTGTGTGTGTGTGTGTGTGTGTGTGTGTGTGTGCAATGACTAAAAGAATAAACCAAATTCTTGTCACCCATGAAACATATAAAGTATAGAAAGCAATATCACGAACACTAAGTGTGCAATGACTAAAAGAATAAACCAAATTCTTGTCACCCATGAAACATATAAAGTATAGAAAGCAATATCACGAACACTAAGCTTGTAAGATAACATAAATCTAATAGGAGACAATGAGTAACATACCTGTTATCATAATGGACCCATCAACTGGACATAAAAATACATCATCTTCAGTTAGCGTGCTATTAAACATTGCTGGTGTAGATGCTAATCTACATAAATGCAAACAAAAAAAATCCAACATTATTTGTCATAAGAAGTCACAAGATAAACAACAGTAGAAACAAATGAATGAGATTATTTTATGATATCTGTACCATTTGAACCATAATTATGAATTAGAAATCTTTTATATTGGTTATCATCCACAGGTGATAATACACGGCTGTAGATTGACCATTCAATGTATCAGCCAAACTATTTGATCATCAATATATTACTAACGAATTCTAGATTTATTAAGATCAATAGTAAGCATCTAAAAAAATATTATAGTTACTTATCCAGGTTAGATGTGCAATTATACCACTCAGAAGTTCAGAGAATAAGGAAAGACCAAAGTCCAAACTTAGTTGCTTATCCAGGTTAGACAAGCAATTATATGGCTCCGAAGTTCAGAGAATAAGGAAAGATCAAACGTTGAGATCATGACAAAAATAAAGTAGAATCTTAGGTGCAAACACGGGATAGAGATGCATGTTATCAAACCAATGGCCTGAAATCTGACATTCATTTATTACCGGTAATAAAGATAATGAAATTCTTTTCCAGTTTGAATAATATAAACATGTAAAATCCAGAGAGATTTGAATCTTAACTTCCACAAACAATCATAAAACTATTTCCCTTCCCATAATAACATATAGATCAACATCATATATTAACAATTCTACCCACCCATATTGAACAACATCCAGGTCTGAGCTGGCAATTCCTCGAGATATTGCATCCTGGAATTTGGATCATCAAACTGTTAGTAATTACAGAATGTAGTTTAAAGTTAAAACATCAACAATACTGTAGATGGTAGAATGCTCTAAAAGCATTTTCTATAAGAGTAGGACCAAGTAAACAATCTCTCCAAAAGTCTGAAAGTTTTTTTTGTATTTTATGTCCTTTTTATTATATGCATTAAATTAATTGAGTATATTCAAACATAATAAGATGGAACACTAGTATTGGATTATAAAAAACCAACCCAAATTCAAAGAAAACAACAAAAGCAAAGTTGACAAAGAAAGTCAACAAAAAATTATGTACTTCCATGAGGTTCTTAATTTCACTCCCTGCTTTCCTTTCCAGTACTGGAAACCACTTATAGATAGGCACACTAGATTGCCACTCCACATCTAACTTTCCCTCACAAATTTAAAAGGGAAATGCCAAAAATAGCCTCATGCTTCTAAAAAGTTTAGCGTACTTAAGGTGTTTTGCTAAATTTAGGCAAGGGGTAAGCCTTGAGGTGGAAGAAGTTGCGCAGCCTCAAGTTGAACAAAAAGAAAATTACACAAAAATAAAATTATCACTTAAATCACAAAAATATAGAATATTAAGAAAACCATAAAATATCTATCAAAACTGAGTGAAAAGAATAAGGCTTAAGCCACAATTGCAGTTGCCTTCACCTCAACTGCCTCGAGGCTTAAGCCAAGGGGCAGTGTGCCTCACCGTCACAAGAGTGCTGAGGCTTTATACCCTTGAGGCGCATGCCTCAACGCCGAATTTTAAAAACAATGACCCCCATGACAAAACATAGTTATACCAACATTTCTAATCAGACATACTGATAAGAAAACTCTACCTGTAATGTTTGCGAAGATATCCGGGAATCATGGCCAACAGAAACTTTCAGTCGTCGAGAGGTATCAGCTTTCTTCTTTTCAACCAACAATGCAGCAAAGGCAGCTGCTATTGCTTCTGCAACTGGTTCAGTGAGACTGAGTGGTTCACCCTCAACACCAGCAACAGCAACACCTCGAATATCACTGTATAAACATCAGCACAAAAATAAATAAATAAATCAACAAGTCAAAATATACTCACAAGATAAAAGGAAATAAAAACACAAAACCATGGCACAAAAATGACATCCAGAAAAAACTACACAGAATATTTTGGTTCCATAGAAGTGGTGTAAAGCTGTCAAAACTACTAATGGATACTATTTGTATTATTATGAATCACACTTTAGGAATTTCATGATTTGTACATGTATAGCATGTATAGAAAGACTATATAGCTCTTAAAATGTATTACTTTGTTATCTATTATAGGCAGAAAATTAGTAAACCAGATGAGTAAAAATATACCTTCCAAGTAGCCAAACATAAAGCCAACAACTTCCAAAAGAAATAGGAGAGAGAGAAATACATATGTGCTCTTAGTGATGTCAGAAATGATCATCCATTTAAGAAAGAAAATCAACATTTAAAAAGATTCTGACACAGCACCATTCTCTACCTGCCATTTTGAAGCTTCAGAAAATCAACTTTGTCAAGAGATGGCAACGCAGTAGTAGATGGAGCAGCTGCATTGAAAGTGAACAAAAAATACATAAACGAAGCAAATTCAAATATGAAGACAGGAATAAACAAGGTGATATCAGATTAATTTGGAACCTAGGCCATTCCAATAACTGAATTAAAACTAACCAAAGAAACAGAGAAAAAGTGGCACATGGTGAGCATGAAAGACACATCACAAGGATGACTAGAATATTATTTTTTGCACTTAATATCAACCTGCATAGCGAGAATCTAGAACAGACCATTGCAGTGAACAGTTCCTCCGTAAAGAAAACCACTCTGGTATTTTGATAAGGTGCGCAAGTGCATGGAAGAGACGGCAGGCCATGCTAACTTCCCTCCTTGAAAGGGAAGCGAGTTGCCCATACAAGGGGCAAAATAATCACTTCGGAATTGGGTGCCAAACTGCCTATTTGTTTGGTACCATGGTGACACAAAAACATTTTGGACAATCTTCCCTGACATTGCTGCATAAAAATTTGTCATTTTATCAGCTTTAATCCTGGGAATAGCTTAATCAATAACTTATCATGTTCTTATTTTATCATCGCATGATTCTCTTCCTAGGAAAACTAATACTTTTGCTCTTCACCATGTTTATACTAATTTAGGTGCAATGATATGTTAAGCAGATAATCACTGCATAAATTAACACTTGAACATGCAACAAGTTAATATTATAATTTATCTCTGTCACAAAATTCATTGTGTTTTAGTGATGGTAAGTATTGTCATTCACAACCAAGCACTGATATTCATGAAAATTATATTTCCTCTCTCATTAGCTAGAAGACTTCCTACCCCCATTAAATAAATATTTCCTCTTCCAAGTGGAATCACTCATTCTATCAAAAACAAATAGCAACAAAAGGAGAGACAGGCAATCCCTCAGGGGAGCTATTGTACACAACAGTGAAAGTTTCAGCACAAAACAACAATCCAAAAAATATTTGCAATACATTGTAAGTATTCACTAAGATAAACCAAAAACAACTATCAAATAAGATTAGAATACGAGAGATTGCATAAATGGCAAAGAGAAAAAAATAAAATAATAATAATAATAATAATTAATTGGAACAACTTAAATAGCGAGGTTTACCCAATCATTTAAATAATTTTATCTTTTATTCCCATTTTCCTATTCATTAACCATGTTGATAGCCTATGATTGGACTGATTGGACCACACAAACTTTGTATTGAAGTTATGCTCTCAAAAAACATATACCCAAATGAAACTAACAGCAATTGAGAAAGCAGATCGAGAAGAAAAGGCTAACTAAGTATATGAATAGCTTCAATTCAGTGTTTGATATAAGATTTAAAGAATAAATAAATAAATTATATTTTAAGAAATTTGTTAATTAAGAACTGCTCAATTACCTTGAAGGCTGGAAAAACAAGCAAATAAGATCATGAAATTTGGGTACAGAAAGCGAAATGAAATTGAGTCTAAAAGGACGAAACATATTCAAAAATTTCACCTGCCATTTTTTGAACGAGATTTTCCTGAGAGAGAGAGAGAGAGAGAGACGGAGATGCCTATGGAACACAATGAGAAGAGTAGGAAGAGCAGGGTAGGTGAATATGCCCACGGCCACCGGTTCATTTCTAGGATTTCTTATTCATTTTGTCTTCTTTTGTTTTTTTTTAGTGTACATGCTGGTCTATGTATTTATACGCTGTATATGTATCAGTTTATTTATTTACCATGTCGTACTGGTGTTTTGTGTTTATGCCGATCAAATTATATTAGACAAATATATTTATTTTTTATTTATTAAAATTAATACATTATACAAGTATATATATAACAAATAATTTAATTATAATATAACTAATTTATTTTATCATTTATTTAATAATTAATATTTATAAAATGGAGAAATAAAATCATTTTTTTTAGATAAAATATATATAAAAATATGATAAAGAAAGTTAAAAAGTTTAAATTTTAAATAAATATTAATAAAATAAAATATTATAAAATTTATTAATTTATTAAAAATCACAAAATAATAAAAATATAAAATAAATTAATATAATTTATGTATTTATTAATCGTACATGTTAATCGTGCTATGGGCTCATGCTGTGCCTGATCCATCATGGGCTCGTATCGTACTTGGCCCATGGACCTTCGAAGCACAGATATGACATGCTTTGTGCACGAAGCACGATTTTTATCGTGCTGTGCTCGTGTCGTGCTCAATTTTAACGTGCTTTGCTCGTGCTGTGCCCGTGCTTCCCGTCCCATTTTACACATGTAATGACGATGCATACGTGTGCATCTGTGTCATTTTTCCTTTGCTAAGATGATTCTGGTCCTTCTGGATGGATATTATTTTATGAAAAAAAAGAAAAAAAAATTATTTTAAATTATTTTGCCTATATTAATTACCTAATCGTACTACACTTGTAGATGACTATCATATTTTTGTTTTCGTAAGTAGATGATTGTCAATGTTCATTTCTTTGTTTTTGTAAATGGATAATTGTCAATATTGTTCATTTCATAAAGTTTTGCTTAAAATTCTACATTATAAGCCAAAGTTGGTCTAATGAATTTTATAAACACAATATTTTCTAAAAATTAAAATCTTCAATATTGCATTCTAACTATTCGATGTATTATCTATTTTTTCTTTTGAGAAAATTGAACCATTAATCCCTAAACTATGTTGCTTGTTGCAAGATGGTTCCTCAATTTTTTCTTTTAGCAAGTTAGTCCTATACTACTAGATAATAGGGTCAAAAATGATGGTGAAAAATAGACGTTTTAAGTGTTTACACGACGGACACAAAACCGTCGTCTAATGAGGCGTCGTCGATAGTTATAAAACATCGACGACTGTTCAAAACCGACGTCTAAAACATTACTACGACGGACCACACTTTCGTTTAAAACAACACCGAAGCCACGTAGTGCCACGCAGCAAATACATAGACGATAGTTTCTAATAAAAACCGTCGTCTATGTGGATTATCGACGACGATCCATACAAGAAACCGTCATCTATATATGGGCATTATAGACGACGGTTACTTGTATGGACCGTCGTCGATATTAAATATATATTTTAATATATTTAA
>QANX01002784.1:1855-28554 GCA_003254975.1 Ochetophila trinervis | reverse complement strand
AAAATTATAAAAGTAAATCAAAATCATTAATACTTTTATACAAATCTATTACTCAAAAAAGTCTATAAATTTTTTTAAAAATAATAGACACATCGAAGGTTAGAGTGCTGGAGCCGACATTTGCTTTCTTATTAAATCAGTTATACATGTCATACCTACATCTCCTATGTCTACCTTTGCAAGGATGAGACCGTGGAAGCCATCCTTAAAATTCCCTGGCCAGACAGTCAGGAGGAGGACATGCTCTTTTGGCTCGGGAATAACTCAGGAGTTTTCTCTGTGGGAAATTGTTACGATGTTAATTGGAAGTGTGGCAATGCTGATTCCCCACTGTGGGAAAAGCTATGTAAATCAAAGTTACATGAGCGTCTTAAAATCTTCATCTGGAGAATCTTGGCTGATGTTATCCCACCTCGGGAGAAGCAAAATGGGCATTTTAATGTGGGAGAAATCTCTTGCGGTTTGTGTGCGGCTGAAACAGAGAGAGTGTTATGCACTCGTTTAAGGACTGCCCGAGCTTTAGAGCCGTGCAGGAGATGGTGGATTTTTGTCTGCTGCGGTTTGTATAGGAGTTATGGAGAGGGATTCGGTTACGGTGTTTGTTGCTTGCTTGTTGTATTGTTTGTGGAATATGAGGAATGAGATGTGTTTCCGTGGTAAAGCCTCCTTTTTGGAAGCTGCCTTCTTGTTGAACCTATCAGTTGAAGAGTTTGCTGAGGAACCCTGTGTTAAACCGGTCATCATTAGGAAACTGGCACCCTCAGCTTATGCAGCCGAAGTTCTTGCTCTTGGCTGGTCTATCTCGGAGGCATTAGGATGAATTGGCATAATCTATCCTTCTCCTCTGACGCTCAAAATGTGGTGAAGGAAATTATGTGTAAAGGGCCATGTGGGTGGCATACTAGAAATCGGGTGCTGGAAATTAAGAGAACTTTGGCTGCTAAGGAGTGGTGTATGAACTGGAAAACTAGAACCTCCAATATTCTGGCTCATGCGCTTGCTAAAAAATCCTTAGCTTCTACTTGTACTGGTACTTTTTCTGCTTTGAGCTTATGTAATATTCCTGCCGATGTAGAGAATGCTCTCATTGACATGGCAGGAATATGCTCTTCTTTTGTAACCTCTCTTTAGATTTCTATTTTGTGCTTCATAGCAAGTCTTCTTTTACCAGAAAAGTCCCGACTCTGAAAGGTAATTTCTATATACTAAGTGGAAATTATTTTGTCACTGAGGATGATAAAATTCGTTAAGTCGCATCACATAGAAAGAATCTATTGCCTGCTCAATTTCTATAAAGGACTACTTTTTTTTAGTACAATTTTTAAAGTTTTAAAAGCTTTGGTGTTTGCTTGGGACATTGGTTCAAATGGGAAGTTATTATGGATTTACGACTCCCCTTGAAAATCTCACAAGAGAAAGATTTTTTACTACTGGGCTGTTATATGAGGGGATTGGGAAATTAATTTAGTCAAAAGGTTGCTAACTTAGGTAAGAGGTGGTGAATATAATATGATATCAATTGCTAGAAACTCTTCCCTGGTCTTTTTTAGATAAATAATGTAGTCAAGCTTGTTTGCTGATTGGAATGGAAATAAAGAGAAAAGATAAGCATCAGCCAAGGCAATGAAGATGCTGTTTTTGACATTTAAGTTTATTAAATGGAGTATCTGCCTCAAATACTATGTACATATATATCATGAAGATCCAAATCAAGGTTTGCTGGACTTATACATATAAAACCTCAAGATACACATCCTTGACAGTGGTCCTCCTCATTTGCCAACTAGGTAAACTCATTTGATGTCTGCTTTCACTTCCTGCTTCCACATGTAATTACTACATAAATATACTGCAAAGATGCAAAATCAAAGATGAAAAGTGAAAGACATTTCGCATTCCATAAAAAGAACATATTTTTTCATATGGAAATTATGTGTTTGTGTTGAATTTGACCAACCAAACTTTCAATTGCTATGCTGTCTTGATTGATTTTTTTTTTTAATTTTTTCCCCCTTTTCAAGGCATTGTGATTTTTCTTTAAAAGCTTTAAGAAATTGTTTTACAAATCGAAAAAGAATTGACAGTTTTGACAGACCAGTATTTGCTTATTCTGCACAACCTAGGACTCTCTGTAGTATTCAAGTAACTCCTAACTTAAAATTGAGGCAATGTTCAAGTATTGACATACCCTAACAGAAGGAATATCTTTCTCCCTCAGTTCTTGTACTTCATGGTTTCTTTCTCGAATCCAATTGTAGGAAACTGTTTAGCAAACTCCTCAACATCATGGCGGAGTTTCGAAATCTCAGATTGAATGTGAGAGGCAGACTGCAGTGTGGCAAAGAAGTCCTTCAACTTTGTTCCTGGTTTAAAAAAATTAAAAGAATGCAGATTTATGTCAGTAGATGAAATCACCCCTAGGCTCCCAGACAATCAATACACAAAACCATGTATATCAATGAACCATAACCAGACAATAAACGCATAGCAAACATGAAATTGATGATATCTTAGATTAGATATAGGAACCTGTAGTTTCTCCCTTAACCTTCACTGCCAATTTTACAGCAGCATCAAAAAATTCTGCTACCTTAGCAAAATCCTCTTCAACAAAGCCCCTAGAAGTGAGAGCTGGGGTTCCTGAAATGGCATAAGGATTCACTTAGTTACTAAGCAGAAACAAAATAGGCATAAACCATCAATAAGGAGCCTTTACCCATCCTGATGCCACCAGGAACCATAGCAGACACATCTCCGGGAACAGTGTTTTTGTTGGCTGCAATGTGAACAGATTCCAAGACCTTTTCGACCCTGGATCCGTCAATACCCTGTAAAAGAGAATTTCAGAAACAGTATTTCCTGTTTTAAAACTCTATGCACAGTTTAACGGTTGGAAGTCAACAACTGTAAATTACTCTAAAGTATCAATCAAAACTAAACAGCATATTTGAAATCTCAGTTTCTTATTTATTTATAAAATATAACTAATTAAAATTTCATCTCTATTACCTTGTTTTTCAAATTCACCAAAACTAGATGGTTCTCAGTTCCACCAGAAACAAGATCATAGCCCTTTTCAACCAGAGACTGCAAATTATGCCACATTTCAGAATTCAGAATGATTAATATTAGACGACATTTACTGAGACATCGTTTGGTACTGGAATTGATGAGTGAGCAAACGTTAGTTAAAAAATATCAACAACTTTTTGTTTACTATTTATTTAATAACTACAAGAAAACTTTCTTTTCGTTTTTTAGGTAGCCATAAGATGACAAATGAATTCTGCTGCAATTCATGATTTAGTACCTCTGCAAATTTTGAGGAATTACTGAGAACTTGCTCTTGATAGGCTTTGTACTCTGGAGTTGTAGCCTGCATCCAATATAATAGTAAGAAGTGCGAGCAAAAGGATTTGTAAGAGAATTAGAATTTAGAAAGTAATATCTAAATCCATTTGATAACTTTACAAAGCAGACTGGGGAGGAAGAAGAACATGATTCAGAGGATTAGTTCCCTGCTACACATTAGGAATTTATTGAGCCAGTATAAGCCTTTCCTCTTCAATATTTCTCCTAAAGAACTGCCCATAAGCTGTCTATCTTATACCCGACTGCCCACAAGTTCTCAGGAATTATATTCTTTAAGGAACTCGAAGAATAACCAAAAGAACTTTACGCACAAAAGGCAATAAATGCCCATTAGTTCACAACACTAGATACATTTACAATATAGAATAAAATAAACATATGTACAGATAATTAATGAGAAATGTCATTCATTAGCACTGCCTCGCGTTCTTTATAGTTAATATATAGTAGTCAGTGGATGAATACAACAAATCCTAATCTCAAAACAAATCAGTCAGTGAGTGATATGATCCTTATTTTCCAAAACTCAGTGAAAAAGTAACAATAAAAAAAAAAAGAAAGGAAATAAATAAATTATTTTCTAACAAATTTGATGACAAATTCACAAACATAGCTAACCTGTTTCAATGCAACTGCTAAACCAGTAATTGTGTGGTTATGAGGACCGCCTTGAAGTCCAGGGAAGACAGCCTGGTTGATCTTGTCTTCATAGTCATACAACACCTTCAGTAAGAAGTGTAACAATTATAAGTTCATATTTAGTTTAAAAAAAAAAAAAAAAGCCAGTAAAAATGGCCTAAGAAATAACAAGAGGATAAACTGCAGCAGAGAAGGGAATGACAATAATCTTTTTGGAAGTACTTGCCTCTTTTCCTTGTTTGTTGATCTCTTTGACCCCCTTCCTGAAGAAAATCATAGCTCCACGAGGTCCACGAAGTGACTTGTGAGTTGTGGTGGTCACCACATCTGCATAGTCAAAAGGTGATGGGATGACACCTCCTGCAACCAACCCACTGATGTGTGCCATGTCTGCCAACAATATAGCTTTCTGTTTGTTGCAAACCTGTGAAGTGCAAATAAAGTTTTAACCATGGACTTTCAACAATAACATGAGATCAACACCGCCTACTTAATACATAAGAATCTCAAATGGATAAAAAAGTATCAACTTAAAGGAAGTTACCTTGCGAATGCGATCATAATCATACAGACGTGCATAAGCACTAGCACCTGCAACTATTAATTTTGGCCTGAACAGGGTTGCACTTTTCTCCAACTGCAAACCACAGGTATTCAAGTCAAACACACACATAATCTAGTTCAGTTGCTGGGAAAATGTAAAGTTCTCTTTCGATTTAATACAGCATCTGTCTTCAAGAAAATTGCAAAGGTACCTGGTCATAGTCAATATAGCCAGTGCTCTCGTTTAATCTGTATGGCAGCGTCTCAAAGAAAATAGACACAGCAGATATCTTTTTGGTATCAGTCTGCATAAAAGACAAGAAAAACAAAGGTTAATATCATTCTTCCATTATGAAAGAACAAATAACTTATGAAAGAGGAGAGTTCTTCAAAAAGGATGTGCTCATTACTTAAGTTGTAAATCCTAACAGATAAATAGTTATAAGCAATCACGATTAGACAAATCTGTACAGCAGAAACACTTGCTGGAAGTTCTAGGCACCTGATAGCCATGAGAAAGATGCCCACCATGAGGAAGATCAAGTGCCATAATTCTATCATGAGGTTTTAGCAATGCAGTGTACACTTGAAAATTAGCAGGAGACCCTGATAGAGGCTGCACATTCACTGCAATATAAAAAGTAACACCTCATTTAGGACAGCTTGTTGTAACAATCACATGCTAAGATAAATGAATCCATTTAAAATTAATTCCTAAGAAAGCTAGTCAGGAAACTTTCTCCATCAACATCTAAAATTAGAACTTCAATGGCTTCTAACTAGTTCATGAGTAATTACCAACCAATGTGCTTTTAGGACACATGTCTTCCAAGTTATATTCTACTTGAACAAATTTCAACATCTCATGCATATTTACCTCCCCACTTTTCTGGGTCCAACCGAAACGCCTCCAAAGCACGTTTCTGGCATAAGGTCTCTGCCATGTCAATGTACCTGAAGTTTTCAGTTTGTAGTGTATCAAATTTTAGTAGGGCTGCTGAAAACAAAATATAATCTGACTGTAATTTTGCAGCTAATACACAGCCAATTAATATATACAAATTATGAGACCCAAAGCCAAAAAATTGAGAGGGGATTCTACATACTCGTTTCCTCCATAGTATCTAGCACCAGGGTATCCTTCACTGTATTTGTTAGTCATGATAGACCCAACTGCTTGCATCACAGAGATGGAAGTGAAGTTCTCTGAGGGTATGAGTTCTAACCCCTTTCCAAATTAAACAACAGTGAATTATGTCCAATAATAGATGAAGTTACAGAACAAAACCTCTAGTTGATATGCATGCCATAGACATTCTTGCCATTTATCTTTCAGTGGGTTGCCAAGAAAACATTGGAAAGGAAAATAGAAAAGGAAAACTTGCAAGCAATAGATAAAATCAAGTGGTTTACTTGAGAAAAATATCTAAAGCATCAAGTTAAGATAATTCCCTCTTCTTCTAGTTTCAGCAACCACATGAATGGTAAATCAAAGAAAAGAAAACTTGAGGCTTCCCATGAATTTAAACAGACCATGTTCATGAAAAATAAACCTCAATAACAGAATCCTAGTGAATCTAACAAGTGGTACAGATAAAGGATAAGATTATCCAGAAAGAGCATACCTTCCATTGCCTAGCTTTCTCAAGCTCAATGATGTTTGCAATTTCAGGGTCAACTGCTTCAAGTGGAGCATTCAATTGCTTGGGCCACTATTAAATAAACAATTGTGATATACATATATATCAGTAGCAGAAGAAAATTATAGTCATAATCAATCTAAAGAACAAGAAAAGTTAATAAGCTTTGCTTACCGTAACACGGGATTTCTCCTTCTCGTACACAGCTTCATCTGGCAAAGATGACTGCAAAATGAGCCAACAATAGAGAACAAAGTTGTATTAACCACGGGCTTTCAACAATTTCTCTGTTTGGTTAATCGGAAAATAACCATATATGTAACGTGCACGAATGAAGGAAAACGAAATATAATAAACCAGTCTCAAGCTTTTTCTTCTCCCTTTTAATTTCGTCCCTCACGTCAAAAACCAGACATAACCCAATAAAAGTAATGTAAAAAAGAAAAAGAAAAGAACCATGTAATAAAGAGAGCCTCCATTGAAGAGAGGACGGATCGGCTTGCTGACAGAAGAGGAAAGCCTACGAAGCGCCAATGCCATTGCCATGTTTGTCTCGCTCTCTAATCTCTATGTTCTGTGATATACCATATGGGTCAGATTTTGGTGGCAGCAGAGAAAAGTTTGTGTTTGGGGAAGTAATGCTGATTTTTGTCCTTGTCCTAGAGTGGTTGGTTGGTTAACTTTGTTGCTCATCCATCTATTCATTTGAGTAAATTTTCCATGAAACAGTTCTCCCACATTATTTATATCATCTTAAATTATTAAATGCTACATAAAACTATAGATGAAAAAATCTATAATTTCCACAATATTCCACAGTATTTTTTTCTATGCCATAGAAAATATATTTACCTTTCAAAAAATAGAAATTTTAATATTTCTTTTATATTTTCAAGATATTTCTGTTAAAAATTTTATGTTAATTCATTTACAATTGGGTTAAAATTTTTATAACTTTTATAGAAATTTTCAAAATATCTATAAATTTTTCTGAAATATCCTTAAAAATTTCTATGAAAATTTTGAAAAATATTCATTAATTTTTTAAATTTTTTTAAAAATATTATGGATTTTTTTAAATATAAAAATTAATATTTTTTAATTATTATAAAATTTTAAAATGATATGTTTTCAAATATGATGTATAAGTAGACCTGGCAAATTTTAACACGACCCGTTAATACGACACGAACACGAATATTTTTTACGGGTTTGGGTCTAGCTGAAACTGGTTGGGTTGATAACGGGTTAACACGCGAAAACTCATTAAGACCCATTAACAACCCGTTACTGTATAATGGCATTTTTATAATTTAATTAAAAAAAATCTCTAATTATTTTTCTCTACCAGTTTGTAATTTATTCATTCTTCATTGATCGCGAAAACATGTTTATGTCTTTTATTATTTTAAATATTGTTTTAGATTTTTATTTTTGGTTTGTAGAAAGATTTAAATATTATGTTTGTATGGTTTGTTATTTTTTTAACATATATTAAGTATGTTGTTTTAGTTTTTATTTTTGGTTTGTAAAATGATACAAATAGTTATTTATGTATGTGCTTCATTATTTTTTAGTATGGATTATAAATTATAAATTAAATATATTTTTTATTTTTTTTAAGAATAATTTTAAAAATAAGTTTAACGTGTTAACGGGTTGGGTAACGGGTTACACGATAATTTTATGAACGGGTTTGGGTTTATATATTTCAACACGAAAGCTTAATGGGTTGGATTTGGGTAAAAAAATTTTAACACGAACACGAATACCACACGACACGAACACGATACGATACGACACGTTGCCAGGTCTATGTATAAGTACAATATGAGTATATTTTGTTAAATTATAATTTTTTTCTCTTTTTATCAAATTGTAATAATTGTTTTGTATTATTTTTATTTTTTTATTTTTTTAATTGTTTAATTTTTAAATTGTTACATAATACTAGACTAGTAGTATAATATGAGTGAGTTTTGTCATTTGTTTGGTATTATGTAGATGCAAAACATAGATTTTTGGTGTAGAATATAACAATAACAATATTAACAATCACATATAATATTAGATCAATATAGTTGACATATTAATAACTACATATAAAATTAATAAAGAGATGTGTTTTTTGATTAATATTGTTCTCAATATGAGAGTAAAAAATTTAACCACTAACAAATTCTATGTAGTATTAGTCATATTTAAGTAATTATGTATTTATATTATTATGTTAATAACTGAACAAATTAACAATTTAATAATAATATTTTTGTCACAGTTAACTAATATTATAAATTTTTTAATTATAAAAAATATAATTTTCATTCCATATTATTTTAATTTTATAATTAAATTAATAAAATATTTAATAAATAAGTATATTATAAAATTTTATTAATTTTTTTTATAAATTTTTGTCATCGATATCAATATTTTTATCAATATTTCTATATTTTTAATTTTTAATATTTTTATGGATACCCATTTTTCATCTTTGCATAAAACTAATGAGTATAACGCATCGTCACACGGTAAAATAATATATATGTATATATATATATATAAAAATTTTACTTAATTTTATTAAATGAGTATAAATTTTTTCCCTTTTTTCTAAGCCTTGAATTTCCCGATAACAACAACTACCATCAGTGGCTACCTTTCTTCGGACCCACTTCCAATCTTCAAATAGTTTTTCTTATCATTTCTTGTCCATAAAATGGTTATTTCCACAATCTTTCTCTTTTTGAGAATATCTTCAGCTCTAGAAATAATGTTCTTATATCTTCAGCTCTTTCCAGTTGTAATATATATATATATATATATATATATATATATATACATACATGTTCATCTTTGTTGGGGAGGCTCAAAAATCAAAAGGGTGCATAAAATATGCAGCTGGGTAAGCAAATTTTGTACATTAAGATAATGGGAAAATTGAAGATTGATTATATGGAGAAAATATGTATATTATATTTTTAATGTTTTTTATGTGGGCATAGTTAATTTTGTTGCATGAGTGAGAGGTATGGTGTATGGCACCGAAAACAAACCATGAAAGGCCTATCCAAACTGGGCATTTCTTAGCCACAAAGTGAGCCTCACAGAGTGAGAGATATATCCTGATCGGATTTAGTGAAAGCAGTGAGACAGATTTGGCCACCCAAGCCTTGAATGATTTCTCCAGAGGACTTTACCAACTCATCTGTCATTTTCGTTAGGAAATTATTGAGATTATTATTTAAAGGTTGTCGTTTTTTTTCTTTTTTTACATCCAAGGATTATTATAGTCATTGCCTTACATTTACTTTTTTTTTAATAAAAAAATAAACATATTTAGTCACTGTATAATTTACCAACTCATCTGTCATTTTCGTTTAGAGATTATTATTTCAATGTTGTCTTTTTTCATCCAAGGATTATTATAGTCATTGCCTTACAGTTTTATTTTTATTATTTTACTTTTATATATGAAAGAAATAAACATATTTAGTCACTCTATAATTATTTCTTTTAGAGATACCTTTATCTTGTTAAGAATTATAGAACCGCTTCCTCATATTTCGTTTATGTAAAACTTTTCTTTCTACACATTTTTTTAAAAACTTTTCATCTAAAAACCATTACATTTTTATACTGTCAATTTACATATAATTTTTTTTAAAATAATGCACCAAAAGGATAATGCTAGAACAAAAACAAAGGGCAATGCTACATGTATGAAATTTGTTTATCAAATTTTGTTTACCAAATTATGTACAGTTTATTAATGATTTAGGAATTGATATGCTCTAAAATAAAATCAAATAATTTGATTTATAAATTCAATGAGTTTAGAATTTTTGAAAATAAAACATGAAAAATAGTTCTGTAATAGAAAGGATAACGTAAGCAAATCTAGTTTAGGTAATAGAAAGGATAACGTAAGCAAATCTTAGGCCCATAATATTCTTATACAAGCCCAAAAAGTGGGAATATGGGCTAAAAAACATGCATGCGCTAGAAGGAGGGCTTGAACCTCCGACCTTGTGGTTAACAGCCACACGCTCTAACCAACTGAGCTATTCCAGCTTATGCATTACTATCTGTACAAATTTATTTATAATAAATAATTTAAATATACATTGACATAGCTCCACAATTAATTCAAAAATTATTCTTCAATATAATGTTTATAAATGTTATTTATAATTATTAATTAATTATATATTTTTTCAGTATTTTTAATTTTTGAATAAATTGAGTTTTTTTTAATTTTTTTTTTTTGGAAATTTGACAATGTTGACAGATTCTTCAAAAGTTGACATTCAAAACATCTGCAATAGAATGTGAGCTGCTAAAATTAATATGCTATATAAAAAAAAATATAGATATTATTTTTAAAAAAATATATTTAATTGGTAATGTCTATAATGAATGTCAAGCTTATGTGTCTTAGATATTATCAAAGTGAATGTTTACTTCTGGAGCTCTGCCAAACAATGTCAAATTTTCTAAAAAGTAAAATTTTATTTAAAAATCTAATTTGTTTAAAAACTAAAAATACTTAAATAAAATATATAATTAATTAATAATATTTATGTACATTACTACTGAAGAATAATTTTTAAATTGATTGTGTATTTATGCCACTTAGATTTAAACAATGTTTACTTATATGCCATATATACAACAATATACATTTTCTATTTGAAATGCTCTCACATTACTAATGTTAAAGTCATATCAGTTCGACATTCATTGTAGACATTAGTATTTTTCCAAAATAATATTTATATTTGCTTATGTGGCATGTTAATTTTAACAATGTATATTCTATTGGATGTGCTATAAAGTAACACCTATTGGAACCCAAAATTTAAATTAAATTCATGGATAATATATACTAGGGTGAGAATCAGATATGCTAGGGCTCCACTCCTCTCTGTGTATCTGACAGAGATGAAGACAAATATTTAAAGATAGATGGGGAGGGAAAAAAAGAAGGTGGTGAAGTAAGAGGGACAACGCCTTATTTACATTAATCATGCCCATGTCCATGTGCTATTTCAATCAGTATTTTTTGTCTCGGTTCAACCTCTTAGCAAACATGTGCACTCAAAATCTTGGCCCAAAATATTCTGCTTTTCTTTGACCAATTTGCATGATGACAAATTGATCATACTATTTTAATTACTAGAACATGAAGATTGTGTTATTTTTTCCACCACCAAATAAAGAGAAAGACTTAAAGATTATTCACTCACTTTGCTGCTGAATATGTACACATTGTCATAAAGAAAATTAACAAAGGATGGACAAGATGAGAATGAGAAGTCATCTTCAATAGGGCCAGTACATGTTTCCTGATCCATGTCAATAATATTTATAAGTTGCAACTTTGCAACACCATGTAGAATTTCTTAGCTTGCTGTGGCATAATTGATCTCTTCCTTTGTATTACATGTATTCTAATTTTTTTTTTTTTCCAGTTTCACTTTGTTTTCTTTTCCTAGTGGAATTCAAATACCACTCTCATGAGGAAATGTGGCCCAAACAATTTCTGAAATGTTTAATTAATTAGGTAAATTTATATAATATATAAATGTGGCCCAAACCTCTAGGCAAAAACTGTATATATAGTTAATTTTGCTTTTTTCATTTAATTGGAAAGAGTTTAATTATAAATTGACCACAGCTATCTGTAGAAACCTAAAAGAAAATGAGAGGATGCATCAGAAACTGACAAAAAAATAAACATTTGAAAATACAGACATTAGACTGCTTTGAAGGTGACCGGCCATTTATATAATTCAAAGTTCAAATTATTCATGAACTAATTAATCCTGCAAATCAACTCAATAAAATAATGTATAGATTCTGATATGTTACATATATATAGAATCAAGCATATACATATAATATAAATCTATATACATAGAAAACATTTCTGTGGGATAAAAGGAATCCAAAGAAGATGAGAGAAGAAGCTAAATTAAGAGGGTTGGTGTTGGGGTGGACACCAAATCCTAGAGGGTGAAATGTTTGCATATGAAACACTGTCTCGGCATTATCTCTTCCCCACTGCAAAAAATTTCACCAAAACGACAACTACCTAGTCCCCACATTAATTGGCTGGCTTTTTTGGATGTGGTTGTACCAAAAATCACATGCTAATTTTTTATTCCAAAATCATTTCTTTTCATCTCCTTAAGTATTCTAGCGGCTGTCAAGATTTCAAATTATTTTATTTTATTTTTTTGCCTTTTAATTTGTATCAACTTCTTTTTATTCATTACTATGCCTTTAATTTTTCCATCCTAATATTTTTAATTTTTGTATCAAAATATAAATTCTTTCTTCTAATAATTATTACTTGGAAAGATTATGAGCTTCCTTGACTTTCTTCTTTTATTTCCTTCACACATTAAATGCACGCTGTTATCCACTCAATGTCTTATAAACTTGCAATGGAACATGACCCACATCAGACTTTCTCAATTAAAAGCGATCAATTACACATTAAATTGCCACAAGTTGATATTTTTCTTTTTTCCTTTTCCCTTCTTTTTTCTATTTTATTTTCATTCATAAGGCTTTGTTAATTCGTATTTCTTTTATCTTTACACTCTTGTTCAGAATCTTTCCAGTATATATACCTAATAGCTAGGTGTCGAGCATTTAATCATCNTAAAAGCGATCAATTACACATTAAATTGCCACAAGTTGATATTTTTCTTTTTTCCTTTTCCCTTCTTTTTTCTATTTTATTTTCATTCATAAGGCTTTGTTAATTCGAATTTCTTTTATCTTTACACTCTTGTTCAGAATCTTTCCAATATATATACCTAATAGCTAGGTGTTAATCATCTTTAATTAACAAATTATGGACAAAAAAGAAAAATACTTCTTTGATAAACAACTAATCTGTTGATGAATAATCGAAATCATTGATGGTGGTCCATCTTTTCTATTAATGATCATAATTTACATGAGAACGATTCAGGATTTGGTGTTTTACGTTAGACCATTACATATCTTTAGCATCTTGAACTAATTTTTGATAAATAATGCGCCTGGGCATTCTACCAAAATGTTTATCATGTGACAAAAATAACGTATTATTATTTTACTAATTAAAAATGTAATATAACTTAAATATAGATCAGTATAATTAAATGTAAATCAATAAAATAGTAATAATAATAATATTTTATCAATTGTTCAACATGTTTGCAGACTTCTTGTGCTCTTACTATTAATCTTGCAATAATAAGTTATAACTTATAAGGCGGTAATATTCTTGGTCAATTATTTATATCTAGAATTATTTTTAGGGTTAATTTCAACTGCAGTCATTGACTTAAATCAAATTTAGCATTTTAAATTTACGACAATACATTTACAGCTCCTGCAGACATCTGCAATTACTATTATATCATTGTTCAACTATTATTGAAACAAAAATATTTTAAATTAAAGATATAATGGTAGTTGCATATGTCTACATGTATTATCATAAATCTAAAATGTTAAATTTAATTTAAATAAATTTTATAAAGTTGAAATTAACTTTTTATTTTTAAAGTCACATACCACCATTTGTGAAATTGTCCTTGCCCAAGTTAATTTAGTGTATAGCAAGAATCAGGAAACTTTTTATTTTTTTTAACAAGTCAATACAAATTCGCCTTGTAGAATACTTGTGACATTTTTTCCGTATATTTCTCCAATAGTTTCCAACATCAATACATGTCTCTTTAGAGTTTAGACTTTGGAGGACGTAAACAGTTTGTGTCAATAATAATACTGTCAAGTGTGAGAGAAAACCCTTAGAAAGTGAGGCCCACAAAAACTAGTGCAAAAAACTATACAAAAGTATACTTCAAAACTAGTTATTGCCTATAAAGAGAAACAAACAGTTCTTAGCAACCAATTTTCACAAACATATTATACTTCTGAAGAACCATTTACCAAGAAGAGCTAGGGAAAGCAAAGCAAAACCCCACATCAACGATTAAAGCTTTTGGTCAGTAAAAGTAACAACATAAATCTCTGCTAAAATGGAGACAGTGGATGATGTTAGCTGCCGCCGGCGATCCTCGTACTTTTTCGGATGCATGATGTCTCCCTCATGCTTCCCTGTCCATGAAGAAACAGAGTACTCTCGCATTAATATTGATTATTGCAGCAAAAGAAGGCAAAGATGGAGAAATTTCCTCAAGAGATTGATTAGAGATAGCAAAACCATATATGGATCCAAACCCACATCGTTTAAGTATGACGCAGTTAGCTACTCGCAGAATTTCGATGAGGGTTTTCATTTTGATCAAGAACCCAGAAGGCATTCGCAAGTTTTTCCAGCCGTTAGATGGGATTTAGGTAACTAAAATAATATTCTTGTGGGTATTAATTAATTAGCTACAATGTTTTAACTTCATATCAATATATATAATTTTGCTTGAGTGAACGCCTTGTTTTTTATTTTTTATAAACATTGGTGGTCCATTGTTGCTCTCAATATAATCGCCCAATATAACAATTTTTTATTTTTTTTATCTTCTCTAGTTGATGAGATACATGGAAAGTCAAATCTTGGTTTTAGATCTGCTCGCCTATATGATATATGTGCATAGAAGCCAGACAAATTTTATAAATGGAAGTTAAGGAAGTATGAGTCTTTGTCGTTTAGATTGATAAGTTGGTAGTTTTGTGGTGCCTAGCTTGCTGCTGAGTGCTTATATATCCTGGTGAAAATATATGCAAATTTGGATGTTGTTCCCTAATACTTTTGCACAAAATGACCATGAGGCATATTTGTTCATCAATAATACAATTGTTAAATTATTAAGCTTTTAATATCAATAGTGATTCAACAATAACCAGTACAACCTGTTTGTTTACCAAGTACCAATTGATTGATTTTACTTTTATCCAATAAAGAAATTAATTCTTTTTCAATTTTTTTTTATAAAAAAAATTATTAACTTGCTTAGGGGTTTTCACCATTTGAATTGCCTCAATCTGTCAATCATTCAGAATTAGTGCCCCTTTGTATTTAATTTCCTAGTAGTATATATATTATATACTAATTAATTCATCTCTCTCAAATATTCTTAGGAAAAAAAAAACAAAATAACTATATCTCTCAATACATACGCATTCTAATTCTAATATACAAGGAACCTAATTTCNAAAAAAAAAAAAAAAAAAAAAAAGAGCCTAATTTCGGGAAAAAAAAATGGAACTACAAGGAACAAGTACACAAGCACCCGCCCTGGCCGATTTGGGTTAGACCCCGGCTCATAAAAGGTCCAAAAAGTAATTTTTTTTTAATTTATAATTTTTTTATTTTCTCGGACAAAAAGGTCCATAAAGTTTGAATGTACAATATAACTTTTAAAGAGTATGTATACCTCGTCTACAAGAAGTCTTATCACACTGAGTCGCAATAAATCGATGTTTATCTTATCTCTAATTCAGAAACAGAACATCACATATTTACCCAAAAAAAAAAGAAAAAAAGAAAAAAACAGAATATCACATATTTAAGTGAAAAACTTTTATCTTATAGAATATAGAACAATGAACATTATCTCCAACGGGTATTGTTTATCAAGTAATGAAGTGTCAATGGGATTAAATTTTGGTAGTTATATATTTATCTATTCAAAGGTTTTCTTATTTGAGCACTGTATTCCAAAGATTTATACTCCATTTAATACACATGTGAAACTCATTTATATTAGAGGGAGAGTAATATCCCCAAAGTATTATAGATTTTTCATTTATATTAACTTTTCAACCAAAAAAAGGTAATAATACATTATATTGCCACATCATCTTAGTCGTTGAAATAAGTGCTGCTCATTAACAAAGCGTTTAACTTATTAATAAAAAATATAATTAAATTTAAAAAAAAATAATAATTAAATTTAATAATAAAGTATGAATATTTAAAACCATATTCATGACTAAAAAAAAAATAGATGACAAAGAAAGAAAAACTCAAGTCTAATATTCATATTCACTTCTACTTAATAAAAAATCAAAAATATAATTCTTGGAAATCATACAACAATTGTAGGAAAGTATATAACAATAATACTCTTTTAAGTAATTTTTATTTTTAAATCTCATAGATTTGTAGTAAAAAAATATAATTATTTTTGTAACATATAATAAAAGTATAAAACTACCAAAATTAACTTTTGCCAGGTCTAACTAAACATTATTAACCCATAGAAAACCATTAGTAAAAGACCACAATACCCATCTCCCACCCTAAAAAGGCCATTAGTCCCAAAATCAGAAAGCCCACTTTGACAGACCCATTTCGAGTCCAGAAGACCCAATCTGTAAGAGGCTATGTAACCCAGTAGTTGAAAGGCTAAGATTTCCACTCTAAAAAGGTCATGAAGCTGGGACGTCGCAGTTAAACTAGGCTCACTCTTTTACTCTGATCATGTGGTTCAGTACTGAAAGAAAAATTGAGGGGAACAAAATAATTAAAGTTGCTTGGAAAAAAAAAAAGGCAAAAGAAAGCAAAACATGGAGATTGATCCTTCTGTTGTAAATATGTCGATTTGCCACTTGGATAATAGTAATAATATACTTAATAATGTCTCAAACCTTTTCGAGCTGACCATTTTCTGATACATTAAGAACAAATATATATTGTAAAACAGAACACGATCTCATTAACTTTTATTCAACTGACAAGTAAACACAAATAAGTATTGGTCTCACTCTTCTTTCGCAAACATCTAATTTCAATCTTTATAGATCAATATCATTGAGCCAAATCAAATTAATTTTATATTAAGTGCTTAACATGATTTACTTGTGAACTGTAGTCCTTGTACATTATTTTAGTTTTAGTGTATCAATGCTAGCTAGATCTTTACCAAGCTCTAAAATTATGGATTACACTTGTTTCTTTTACATCACAGCAATTAATAATTCCGATTGACATTTTGAACATATTTCTGAAATTGGTCGTCCACAAAGTACATCCTTTTATTTTCGGGAACTCAAATCTTTCATATGCACATACACACACACACACACACACACACACACACACACATATATATATATATATATATATGGCTTTTGAATTGGGTCATACCCAGCTCATCTCATTCCAAGAACCATTCTTCTACGCTTTATGTTTGTATAAGGGAAAACCGGTAATTAAAATATCTCTGCACCCCTCAATCTTTTTTCTGTCTAAAATTATAGCCTGCTGCTGTTTCATTGAGATATATAAATCTAGAATCAAAATTGAAACCAAAAAGGTATATATAATTGTAATTAAAAATAATTGGGAATCATAATTAAAATATAATTTTTTATTTTTTAGTACTGACATGAAGGATGTGAAGGAAAACTTTACCTTCACAATGTTGCTCTTCTTGGTGTGTATTAGAGGTTATTGGCTTGGCTGGCTTAGTTGAAGATGAACAGGGACATTTGCATCCTCACCAGTACTGTTGATTGCGAATGGAATCAAGGTGTTTTGGCTTGCTGGAACTTCCATGTTCCTTGTGCCATAAAGCTGAGAAATATAGCCTTTGTCATTAAGCTTTTTGGTATAATATGTATGTTATAAGTATTATGTATTTGGTGGGTTTACTATTTTGTATGTTCTGTTTCTGAATGAAATGTATACATACCTTCTTGTACAATTCCATGTTTTCTTGACTAATGATGTTGATCTTCTTATACAACTCCATGTTTTCCTGATGAATTAGGATACCCTGTTGTGGAACCAGCAAAAAATATATAGTGTGCTATATAATTATTGGGAAATTATAAAATTAACTGTAACAGAGCAAATATATTTGGTTAAAGACCTGTCGATGTATCTCTTGTATCTCGTCGGTTAATAATTGTTCCTGCACAGTTTCAAACAATATGTTTGGTACTACTGTTCTGTGCTTCAAAATGAACCTCTTTGGGATTAAAATTATATATGACATGCCAAGCTTACTTGTAACATAAAAAGCGTTGTGCATGGTTAAGAATCATGTAGGAGGTCTTAACTCTTATATTACCTTTTTCATACGAATACCTTTAAGACTTAGCTCCAATTGTTTCTCAATATTCTGAAGGTCTTTGACACCCAAACCATAAAGTTCTTCCCCCATCAATTGCCTGTCATATCAGTTCAATCTTTGAGTTCATTCACTAATTCCACATAATTGAGATACATTTGTAGCATTTTCTATTTAAAAAAGGTTTTTTGGCACCGTTGCTCTTTGAATTTTACGTGAATTTGCAAACTGTCTTGTGTATTTAATGTTTAACACATATGCCTCTTGAACTTAACAATTTTTGCCATCATCAATCCTTGTAATTTCGAAAGTTTCAATGGAAATAGGTGCTAAACATGGAACTGGTGCTGCCAAAGTTTATTAAGTTCAGAGGGCATATATAGGTGCTAAACATGAAGTAGAAATGAGAACTTACAAATCCTCACAAAGTTTACTGGGTAACAGTATCAAAAATCTTTTTATATGTATATATTAAGAAATAATCCACACAAAATTATAATTAAGATAAACAATAAATTAAGATCGGCACCTATGGTTCTCTTGCAAGTTCTGCAGTTGGTGCCTTAAAATTGCTGCCTCCCTTTGCCAAAACTAGCAAGCACACAGTAAAATAAATGAAGTGCAAGTGATATCATGAAGATGCTTCACTACTCCATCTGAAGTAAAAGTAATCAAATATCTTTCCACATATATTCCAGAACAGGTCATGGTACAAACTATCATCTAGAGTTGTTGAAAAGACTTAATAATTAGTTGGTGATCATAAAAGCTGATATGGAAATTCTTTACGAGGTACATTTCTTTTGTCATAAGTTTTCCAAAAATGCACGCACTTCAGCTTTGATAGTATAGATATATAACTTTTTTTGCGTATTATGTCCAAATAAGTATATAAGTATCCTAATTTTAGTACGGGTTTGGATATCCCAACTGCCAAACATGCATGTATCTAGAAATAGCGATATGGAATGATAGTGTGCGATGAGAATGGAACATACCGTCACTTCTGAAGCTGGGTTGAGTAGTTGCAGATGTTCCTCCTTTGACTTTACATATTTTTCTATCACTGATTTCATGCTGGTGGAAGTAAATATATATACATAGATATATACAATTAATGACCATATGTATCTTAAACAACTATAAATACATATATTCATATATCTATATTGGTATATCTATCTATGGTTAAATATACTCTGAAAGCTTTTATTTTATTTTTATTAAAAATGAAAGATTTAAATTTTGCTAGAGAAAACAGTAAATCAATCACTAGATTGTTTATATATACCATAAGTTAAACGTCTTAAAATGTAATCATCGATGGAGGGATGCACTGAATACTATGTCAATAGTATTTATTAAGATGATATAAAATGTATGATGATTTATTTTTTAATAATTTAGTTTTTGGAAATAAATAGCAATTCATTATGATATCATAGAGCTAAAATCTTTGAAATTCTAACTTCAAACTTTAACAACCCTACTAAAAAAAAAAGTAGATGTAAGCTAAAATAAAAAATGAATCTTAAAAAGGTCATACCTACATATAAGAAGGATTAATATTCAGGTGATATAAAATGTATGATAATTTTAAGATAAATTAATAGTAATTCAACGCTACTCAATAGTGATAACATTAATTAATAAAGTATAAAGTGTTGTTGCTTGCATGTGTAATTGATGCATGCGTAAGGCAGACTACCATCTACTAGGGTTGAATTTTATGTATGAGTTAGTAATTAGTGCTGTATTTTAATTAGCTTGCAGTCATTTTATATTTGGTAATCAAATTTTAGGTTATGTTTAGAGCTTAAGATTTATTAAATAATAAATAAAGACTCGTATATTTTACTTTTTATTTATTTTTCAGGTGAAAGTTGAAAATAAACTATTTTTAGAGGGTATTATAATGAGGTACTAAATTAATTTGTCAAATGTTGGATATTTATGCAATAAATAAATCTTAGTTATTAAAAAATAAATAAGGTTCACATGTAAAAAATAAATAAATGAGACCCAATTCAAAATAAATAAATAAATTAGTGACACGATATGTTAATATATTACTTATTCAATATATAATTAACCAAAGCTAACAACTTGCTGTTAGTAGTACGTAGTTCTTGTACAATATGTACAGTACAAGCTTCTGGAAACATCCACTGTATTGATAAACAGAGTAAGTATTTTTTGCTGAAAAATGGCAAGCCTTAATTACGTACATATATAGAATAATAAAAATTAATCAATAACAGGTCTAACAATTAATAATATATATATATATAGTGCGTATGTGTTTACAAATATACATATACATACATATATATATATAATTATAGACGTTGTGAAAAAGAAGTTAAAATTTAGTACCATATATTTTACTATGCGTTTTAGAAACAATATTTAGATGGTTTAATATATATATATATATATATGTCTACATATATATTATAATATTATATTTATATTATCAAAATGGGGATTTAAAATCAAAATAATTGTATGAGGAAATATTGACAAAAATTGTCCTAGAGAGACAACCAGATGGTCTATTAAAATCAATGAAAAAGTACACAATTTCATGTATTAAAATGCTTGCGTTCTTACTTTAAACTCTCATATTGTCCCTGATTTGAGATTTAATATGGCATAAATATATATAATATATGATCAATTAGTTAGGATGACTAATTGTTTTCTAGATATTGTGATCTTGTTAATTCTTTAGATAGGGGTATCATAAGATCAAAACGCTAGAAATGCATGTTGACACATACAAAAGGGTACTACCATAATACAGTTTTTAAGAGTTGAATATTAATCCCAAGCACATTTCTTCTTCTTTTTTTTGTTTTTGTTATTAACGCTATAGACAATAAGCTAAGGATACAATTCATGATGCTAAGGTTTTCATCTAGAAATATTAAAATTTGAACTACTTTAATATATACTAATGATCAAGATTCTGAAAAAGCAATTCATGAAGGAAAACTACTTTTTTCAATTCTGTACATGTTCGTAATATCATATTATCATTGAAATATAAGAATTAAAGGTTAACTTTAAGAGCATGCAGCTGCTATCATGCTAATAACCAAATTAAAAAAAAAAAAATACACACACACACACACATACACTCTAGCAATGCTTTTAAGGATTGCATTGAACCATGATATGGACTTAAGAATGCAAATTAAAAGTAGTGCATAAAATAAGGGAAGAATGCATTGTATATTGCAATGATTTATATATTGATGAAGGTTTTAGAGTTAGAGTTATCCATAATGTTTCTTAAGATATATTAACAAACCGGCAACAACTCATTTGAAACCATTGGTGGTTTTCAGCATTCAGTGCACATTGATGTTGGCCTTTCATCAGTGTAAGAAACATGTAAGCTTTCTTTTTATCTTTTTTAATGATAATGATGTTGAAGATAGAATTTGAACTTTAGGATTATTGCCCATGGAAATAGCAGCATAGCTACTGGATTGTACGTGCATGGACATAAATATGTAAACTTATCAGATATCCACATGGTAGAATTTTTCAATATATATATTTACACACATAAACATCTAAGTTTGCATCATATTACTTTGATTGTACCATTAAGACTTCATGCATTTATAGTTCACTAAATCTCTATAGATTTTTTTTTTTCAAATAGAGTTATAGTATGTCATTAAATCTATATTTGGTTATTAAATGTCTTTTAAATCTTAGATCTTGATTAAAAAGATAAAAAATAAAAAAACATAATTTGAGCTTGACTTTCTCTCTCTAATATAAATGCCAACACCTAGAATTGGGATCCCATAATCACTAGCCAATATGTTTTTCTCAATATCCCTGGTGGCAAAATGGAGAGTCTAGTTTGTGTGCAAAAGCACTTTGAATGGTAAACAATGTTGTCATAAGCTGAGCAGTCAAAAGTAATATTGGTGCATGTGATGAGTTAATTAATTAGATTCTACTTTTTGTTGTTGAACATAAATTAACATTGTAGCATTCATAAAAAAAAAAATAATAATAATAAAATTAAATTAAATTAAATTAACATTGTAGCTATATAGGCTTAAGTTTACTTCTAACATATATTACATACGATTTAATTAATTAGGTGATGTACATGTTGATTCAAATTGTTGACATTGGGGGCAATTTAATTCAAATTAATATCAGACGATATTATGGAGCATTTTCGTTTTTTCGTTTTTTCGTTTTTTAATTTTTTCTTTTTTCATTTATGTCTTTATCAAATTTTGATTAATATTTTTCCTTTCAATTAAGTAGCTAGTACTCTTTTAATTCTCTTTTACATATACACGGTTAACAAAACGTAACGTCTAGCACTATTAATCCTAGCTTTACCAAAGTGTGTTTCTTTCTCTTCTCATTAAAGACCGAGCTATTTATAGGAGAAGAGTAATATATATAACTCAGGTCCAAAAAATAGATAACTGATGACCAAGAGTCTATTTTTTTGCCTACAAGTGAGGCATCTATATATATATATATACCTATTATATATACTTCTGCTATGGATGATTAATGAATGAATGGGGTAATTAATGACATTGGAAGTCTCTCTCTCCCAAGTATCAATTTCTGACTTTTTCTAAATGTTTCAACACAGTAACTAATTAAGCTAATACATTTATAAAAGAATTGCCTTTTTTTTTTTCTTTTTCTTTTTTTTTTTCCTTTTTTTCCCAAAATCAATTATCCTAGGTACCTGAAGTAGACAACCTAGGGCTTGGATAAGACTTAAATTGTTGAATAAATTAAATCTCTTTAAGGAACTTTGCATAAACATGCTGAGAACTGATAAATGAGGTCTATGAATGCATGCAAAGTATATATTGGACTAAAATCTGAACATGATATATATATATATATATATTTATATATATATATGTATGTATGTATAACACCAATTGCATATGTACTAATTATATTCATAAAGTCGAACTATCTATACAGAGAACTGTTGTTTTTAAAATATGAGAAGAAACTAATGTGTGAGGAGACATATATATATATATATATAGATATATATAGAAGATCAATTTCTATATTCTATAGAGATCTTAAAAATACAGAAGGAAAAACAAAAAATATGGTGAAAAAGAATGAGAAAATTAATAATAACCTGGTGCTAGCAAATTCATAGAGCCTTCCTGTGCTGGAGAAGATTACAAGGCCAACTTCTGCATCGCAAAGAATTGCCAGCTCTTTCGCTTTCTTAATCAATCCCTTTCTTCGCTTTGAAAAAGTCACTTGCCTGCTTGTTGAATTATCGATCCTCCGAATCACAATCTTCCCTCTTCCCATCCCCTTTATATCTCTCTCTCTCTCTAGATGTTAGGGTTTCTGCGCAAGAAATTTTTTTTATATATGCAATAAATCCAGTAGCATATTGGTCTGATTATAGAAGAAGAGTATAAGATTGACTTACAAAGTAATTGAGCCAAAGTAACACTTTTTAGCATTGACAACGTTGTGGTAGGGATGGTGTGTGAAAGTTTTGTCTTGCATTTCTTATTTTTTGGTGAATAAAGTTGTCTTAATGTTAAGACTTTAAAACTTATTCGAAAGGAAGAAAAGAAAAGAAATTTGTAAGAAAAAAAAAAAAGGTCTTAAGATTGTGGGGTTAATAAGTGGATTGAAATAATAAATTAGTTAAATAACTTGTACTCATTAGGATTGAAATTTCCAATGCGTGAATCATATAGAGATCGTGAAATTATTTTATTATAATTATCTTTGTAGATTCAGCAATAAAAAATATAAATTTATTTTAAATTAAGTGAAAGTATAAAAATAGTTTAATTTTTGATTTTTTGAGATTTGGAAAACATTTTTTTTAAAGGATTTATAGTATGTTATCTATAACTCATTAACCAAAAAAAAAAAAAAAATCCTCATTTTATCATTCAAGTCTTCTTAAAAAATTGCTAACAAAAACAAAAAGTCTTCTTTCGTAATTCATTAATACTGAAAAGAGGAAAAAGAGACATATATATATACATATATTTTTTTTTGGAAATGGGGAAAAAGACATTGTATATGCATATGTTAACTTGTATATGTACATATAATAGTGTATACTTTTATACTTATTATTGAGAGGGTGCATATTATATATGTATATATGTATCAATCTCAACCTGAAGAGCAGTTAATGGCAAGTATTTTTTCCCAAAAAAAAAAGGTAATGGCAAGTATAACCAAGGAATTTGAGGGTATCTCCACGTGTCAGACAAAACGTTGGATTTGGAGAGGCAATTTTGGATTTGACAGTTTCCAAATTAGGCAACTTGCAAAATATATATGCAATCCAAATCATATATAATGGCAATATATATCTTGCTTTCCTTCCTTCTTACCCTTTTTTATTTTTATTTTTTTAGTGAATAAAAAATATATATCCGTAGCGGGGTTATAAGTCCAAGAGCAATCTAGTGAGTGAATATAATTCAGGCATCTTTTCAACTCAGAGTCTACACTTAAAGCCCATGTCATTGAAAACTCTCTCCCCTTTTTGCAGTAGTAGCGGAGATGAGAACTTGAATCCAAATAGTACTATCTATACTCGAACTTCAATTCTCATACTTGCAGGTGTAAAAAATCAGCTAACTTTTACCATTAACCTACACTTTCAGACACTTTGGTGGTTCTCTACATATACGAAAACAATTAAACTTCCTTACTTTTTATTTTAACTTTTTATCTCCTTCCTGATTTATACCTTAATATAATATATATAAATAAATAATTTAATAGGTTACTTAGTTTTAGTTTATGTTATAATACAAAATGAACGATGTTGTACAAAAAATTAAATAACAAAAAACCACCCGGCCCATTTGTTAAACAAAACTACAAAGCATAACAAAGAGTTTACAACTTTTGACATTCAAAATCGCTCAAAAGAAAATCATACGTGCATATTCATCGCCAAAATTAATAAATGAAAGTTTAGTTTTTGAGGTTTCAACAATTTATAAATGTATATAAGGATATTAAAAAAAAAAAAAATAGAAATTCCCTTAACTTTTTGAGAGTTGTTAAAAAACAAAAAATTGCTTGGATTTTAAAAAGTGACTGACACACATGTGAAGGACTCAATTTAAACATCCGCCAATCGAGGGGATTTTTCGCACGCTCACATCGAGTTTAGCCCAATGGCAAACAATTCGTACACCTGAGATAATTTTGTTTAATAAATTAATGTAATTAATTAATTTTCCCATGGCCAGAATGAGTAAGTCACTAGGAAAGGGCATGGCTATCATATTTAGAAAATTTTGGTTTTAATTAATTGTCACTTTAATAAAGCTTATAATATTCTTAATTAGGGGGCCGCTTGGACACCAATAAGCATAAAGGTTTGGTGACTGTCTCTAAACACATCTTTCTATTGGCTACAACCCATGTGAGTTAGATTTGTTTGACCAATAAGATTCGATTTGGCTTGAAACTCCAGTGAGAAAGGAGCCCTCGGATTAAGGGCACCCAAATTCAAGATTAGATTAAATAATTGTAATTATAACACCTTGGATACGAGCGCTCGGCCAGGTGTCAATCATCAAGAAATCATATGAGAGCATAGACCAAGAAAAAAGGTGATTTTTATGGACGGTTGCTATTTGTTTATAATCCCAACACCGAAAAGTGTTGCTTGAATGAGTCATACCAGCATTGAATATTATTATTATTATTATTTAAGTTTGTGAGGTTACAGGACTAAACATAAATTTTTAATTAAGATAAGCACATGAACTTTATCATAACTTTCAATTTCCCCCACCCAAGGAAAGAAAACAATGGCTTTTTTTTCCGAAAGGAGGAGACCTATGTCTCTTCTCATAAACAAAACACTTGCTCTCAATGGACAAAAAACATTATCAATTTCACATAATACTTTACAAAAAAAATAAAAAATAAAAAAATTTATTAACTAGAAGTGCATGGCTTGTAACTTTTACGGTGCACTTGAAGAAGGTAAATAAATTATTCACTCTAAACTAGTTCTTTAGTATCTTGAATTTGATTGGATTGAATTATTTTAAATTTAATAGTCTAATAAATTTTAAATTATATTTAATTTGATAAAATCAAATTTAAAATAGTCTATTCTCATCCAATTTAGTATAATGCAACTGGGCCATGCTATTTTTTCTCTTACTTTTTTTTATTTCAATACCAAATGCTATTATTATGATTTTCATATATTTAATATGATTAACAAATTAATTTGATGGCAACTCTTGAGTGTCTCATTAATTTATTACTTTTATTAGGTTGCAAGTTGAGAACCAATCTTCTTATATCATTTTATTTTAAAACTTTGTTGATTATTAATTTTTAAACTCTTCAGATTAATTATGATCATAAATTTAATTTTGAAAGCTATGAGTAAGATGATATATTATATATAGAGTTAAATGCA
>QANX01002783.1:0-31071 GCA_003254975.1 Ochetophila trinervis | reverse complement strand
GTTTTATAACACTTGCTTTATGATTTTTCCTTTTTTGTAAGACCTTGCTTGTTTTAGTATTATAACATTTTTTTTGCTGTCACAGAAGAGCGTTGTTGGCCCCACAAAGTAAAGGGCAACTGTGACGGAAATCCGTCACAAAGTAGTGACTTAACTGTTCTTTTGTCACGGTTATTTTGCCGTCACAATTAAGTAACAGTGACGGTTAAGGGGTCACAGTTGTGCGATTGTGACGGAAATCCGTCACAATGTCGTTACTAAAACTCACAATTGTCACGGTTGGTTGTCCGTCACATTTTAATTAACAGTGACGGTTAGCCGTCACTATACTGTCACAAACGTCATTATTGTGACGGAAGATTAGCCGTCACTTAATCCTTGCCGGCGGTGACTCGCCGGAAAATTACAATGGGTCGGAATATAAGTGACGGATTTTTGCCGTCACTAAAACTTCATTTTTTGTGACGCTGAACAGTAAACGGTCACTGAAGAGAATTTGTGTCGGGGCTATTGCGAAAGCACTGTGACGGGTTAGTTACCGTCACAGTTGGTTGATTATGTGACGAATCCGTCACAAATAATATACGTTGTGACAAATTTGCTTCCGTCACTAAACATCGTTTTTTTTTGTAGTGTGAGGTCGATGCTCTAGAGATGAAGGCTTTCATGGATGGTTTTTGGACTTTGGCGAGCCCATCATCAACGGATGGGCTGGATGACCCGCTTATGAACCCGGAGAAGGATCCGAATCTGGGGCGGTTGGGGTGCGAGAGAGTTTTGGTTTGTTTGGGGGAGAAGGATTTCTTGAAGGAGAGAGGGCGTTATTACGTTGAGTTATTGAGAAAGAGTGGATGGAAAGGCGTTGTGGAGGTGATGGAAGCCAAGGAGGAAAACCATGTCTTCCATTTGCAAAACCCTGGTTGTGAAAATGCCATCGCTATGCGAAACAGAATGGTTTCCTTCATTTCTCAGCAGGTTTAAAATCAATTAATATTTTTGTAATTATTATTAATAGAATTGCTTTCAATACTTTCTCCTTTCCCTTCTGAATGGATCTTGGCATCAATAAAATATATGATTATTAGGGATGTCATATTTTTTTTTCAGCTATTAATATTTACTGCATCATCACTTTCAAACTTATTTTATCCCGTTCTTATTTAATTCTGTCACATACTTTTTATTTATTTTATCTATTTATTTTTTTATAGCAAATAATTTTTTTTTGTGAACATGTTGATTCTCTTATATATTTTACATGAAAGCAATTTTGGAAAGCCCTTCAAGAAGTTAGAGAGATCAAAATAAAAATGTAAATTATAAAAATTAACATGTATTACATCAATAATATAAATATTTAAAAAAATATATAAATATTAAATTTATGTGGCTTAGATAGAAATTTTTTTATATCTAGATATTATGTTAAACAATGGGATAAAATGTCTATATTTTGTCGTGTACAAAGGGTGTATTCAATAATTTCTCCTTTCCCTTCTGATAGGTTTCGGGAATTCATGTCTTGGCGTCAATAAAATATGATTAATATAATAGGGATGTAATTTAACGGGATTGAATAAGATTTTGAAGTCCATGCAATTAATGAATTATATTTTACACATACATATATTTTTTTTCTTTTTTGGGTCAAATTTCCGATTTGATTTTTGATGATTTTAATTTATAATATACGTGAAGGATTACTGGAAAACGTAGGTTTCCTTTTCTTTTTCTTTTAATAATATACAATTGTCTTAATTCGTGTTATCATATTAGCTATGTAATTTATCTTATTAATTGCATATGTATTGCATGCTGGAACTTTGCAGTAAACATAGCATTAAGCCAGAATGCAGTAGTTATTGATCGCTTAGATGAATTTCTCTTTTAGTCCAAAAAAATAAGTACGTGTTTCAATCTTCAACTGGGAGGATAAATTGAGAGGTATGGCTCAATTTTTTGTAAAATGAAGCTTGCTTCCCAAACAATTAATCTGCAAGATTTTTTTTTTTTTTTTCACTTTTTGGTTGTTTACTAAATTGGACTATGATTATCTTTCAATTTATGAATTATGTTTAAAATATTATAAATTTACTAGTAACAATAAAGAAATTATTCAAAATTTATGAAAATTATTAAAAAAAAATTATAAAAGTTATATATAAAAACATTAAAAATATATAGAAAATGTGCAAGCGTTAGCTATATATGCAAAAAGTTTATAAGTTACCTAAACTCATAGACTAAATTATTATTTTAAATCAAATTTAATTTTTTAGATTTCTGACTATACATATATTTACAACATTTGTTTGATATATGCAATTATTATTATATTTTTGATTTGAAATTTATTTTATTTTTTCAATAACAATTGGATAATGGTATAATAATAATTACATATATATGTCGTAGAAATTGTAAATATAAATTTTTAACAGTACATCTAAAGCATTTATTGACATATACAATTACTATTATATTTATACTTTAAAATAAATTATTTTTTTAATAATAAATGAACAGGAATACAATAATAATTATATAACTCAGTTCAAACTATAAATGTATTTCAAAATCTAAAAGAATAATAATTTTAAATTAATTTTAAAAGCTGTATTTGACATTATTTTTAAATTTTAAACTCATAAAGCCGTTTAAAGGTGCGCATTAGCTATATATGCAAAAACTCATATAATATTAAAAATAAAAAAACACATAAAAATATGTAATATACATTAGATTTTTTTTTATATTATAAATTGTATACAATACATCCCAACATATAATTGCATGATCAAATTTTTATCTCGAATAAGTAATCAATTTTTTTTTATCTTAAATAAGTAATTAAATATTTCGGTCTGCTCGGCCGTCTTTGTATAGATGAGAGGTGAGAGATCATAAGCTACTTCGTCATTCATGCTTGGAATGGAAAAAAGTACAATTATTATCCGAAGGTTTTGATTTGGTACAGAGAGAATGAACACGGAAGGCCTCCGTTTTATGCAGATTACAGAGCAGAGGCTAGTATTTTTTTTAGTTTGGACTTTCTATTTCGATTTTCTTTCATTTGGAATTAGTAACGTCGTATACTGATTTTTTTTTTTTTTTTTAATGTGTTGTTTTCTTCTTCTTTTTGAAAAGTCTTATTTATTGTTGTTAATTTTGGTCTTGAGCAAAGCCATGGCGAAAGCAACAATAGTATATAAATATTTGCAAGTTGTCACTACTCACTTGCACAGTCGATATTCAAATAATAAAAGACAAATGAATTCCTGGGACCACTTGTGATGAACGGAAGCAAAATTTCAAGAGAAAACAAATATAAACAATTTAAGCCAAGAAATTAATGAAGCTCCGTTTTTCTTTTAAAAGGATAAAAACTGACAGCTTAATGGTAAAAATTACTATTTTCTTGACCAATAATTGATTTTCTAATTCGAATATTGAAAAAATAAAAATAAACATGTACAATACCTTCTAGATTGAAAGGAAAAAAAAAGTCACAACAATAATAAATGTAGAATATAATTTATAACTATATAGCGAACAATTAATTAAAAAAAATTGAAAATTGCTTTAATGATAAAACTTCAATCAACTAAGAACAAAGAATGCCAAAAAATTAAATATCTAGAGCTAATAAAATAGACGGTCTAAATGATAACACTATAGTAAAAAAAAATATAATATGATATGAAAGTGAATGTTAAGAATAATCTACAAGTTTAAAGAGAGTAGCAGAGATTGATGCATGTGTCCACTAAAAAAAATTAAAAAAATAAGTCATCTATGATGATTATCCAAATATCAAATACGACCATTTTTTAGTGAACATTATAGTTAGTCAAAATCAAATATGATGCAAATAAATTTTAAAAATTTAATATGATGATCAAAAAAATGAATGTCGTAAAAATTATTGATCAACTACAACGTTTACTAAAAAATCGCCATATTAAACATTCTAAATAACACATTAAAGCTACGTGTGAAGATTAGTTGTTGATATGAAAAACACGTCAACTACAATAGACATGAGCATCGCATCTGGCAATCTGATTCAATAAACATTGTATTAGACTTTCTAATGCGACTCACAATGTGCACCGAATAAATGTCTAATATGACGCACATAATGTGTGTTATCTCACCTAATATGATGCACACTGTGCATATTATTTGAGCTAATACAGCGCACATAATGTGTTTTATTTGACCAAAGCCTAATAAGATTCTTTAAAATATAACTAATTATTCTCCAGGTAAAGTTTCGGTGGTGAAAAGTGATCAATTTTCTAAGGATTATTTTTTCAAAAATGGAAGAGAGAAGATATTAAATGGAAAATAGTTTCAAATATTGCATACGTTGTTATTATTGTGAGTCTGTTGTACTCAAGGGCACACACAATTTGATATTTTTATGCTATAAGTATGCTTGGTATATATTTGAGTAATCTCCATCTTTGTATAAGTAAGCAGTCAATAATGTATTGAGATATCTTCATTTTTAAAAGATTATGTATTGATAAATTAGCGCACCAACTTACTTGATATGGTTGACAATTGTGATGCTGGTTATATTGGATGTGTGGATGATATGAGTTCCACTACTGGGTATATTTTATTATGGCATGAGGAGCTATGTCTTGGAAAGTTTCCAAGTAGATTGTTGTAGCGTCCTTAGTTGTAGAAGCAGAGTATATGTTGCGTATATTGAGGCAATTGTTGAGACAATTTGATTGCGGAATTTTGTGTATGCTTTAGGAGTTGTTGACTCCATTGTAAGACTAATAAAGATGTACTATGATAATTCCATAGCAGTAACTTTGTTCAATAATATTTAGAGTGCATCTAGAGTCAAATATATCGATGTGAAATTATATATATAAAGTGAAGGAAAAAGTGGTAAAGACCTCAATTTTAATGTACACAGGCGAATTTATAACATGTTGGGATTCACTAACCAAAAGCTTGCCTGCAGGCATCATTCAGGAGTATGTATCCCATATGGGAGTGTTGAGTAGTTGAGACTGCATTGGATTAGTGGGAGTATTGTAATATGTATTGTTAAACATGTTGGTGGTTATATAGTATTGCCTTGTTGAGCAATATATGCATGGAAGTGGATCATTATTATATATGAATGTGTGCACAAATATGATATGTTGGCTCCTTAAAATGGAACTATTTGAGATGTTTGATATCTGTAAATGTAGTTGTTTAATCCACTAATAATATTGTAAATCTCTGGCACATAAACTGTGTATATTGTTGTGTCTCGTCGATACACTATATGTATAGTTGAAATGGTGATGGTTAGTGTTTGAAAATTACTTATATTGAATCTCTAAGATTTATGTTATGTGTATTGTTGTACCCTGTTAGTATGCTTAATTGAAATGATAATTTGTGTATGAGATTCTGCAATAAGTGAGTATTGATTTATAGTTGATGATTATGCCGTCAAAGTGAAAAATTATTAGAATAATTATGTGGATTTGGCATAATCAAGTGGACTTACTTACTGGCTTCGATATTTCCAATAATGAAATTTGACACATTGTTTAAATTATAGTAATGAAGCCAATTGAAATCACTCTTTCTTTATTCTTTGGTGGGCCCATTAGACTAAAAGAATCTGATGTCTCTTTCTCAGTGGAACCCTATTAGAATTTGGACTGATATCTATTTGTATATATTATTATTATTATTTTATGTGGGTTATAAATATAAGATGAGGACCATTGTTATAAACATACGTATTATTTTTAACTTAATGAGAAATAACAGAGGGTTGAAAAAGTTTGTTTCATAGTAATCTCTAAAACATGCTTATTGTTTTGTAGGCTCTATATCAATTGGGAATTAATGGCAGACTATGGTGAACGATATGTTGATACATGCTATTAAATAACATGAAATTTAAATGAGATAATAATTTATCCGTTGCATTTATATATATTATCTCATAATATATTTATTTAATTTCATCAATTTGTCCATGCAATTAATGAATTATATATTTTTTTTTTCGTTTTCGGCTCAAATTTCCGATTTGATATTTGATGATTTTAATTTATAATATACGTGAAAGATTACTGGAAAACGTATGTTTCTTGTTTTTTGTTTTCTTTTCAAAATATACAGTTGTGTTAATTCGTTTTATCATATTAGCTATGTAATGTATCCAATTAATTACAAATGTATTGCATGAAGAAACTTTGCAGTAAACATAGCGTTAAGCCAGAAAATGCAGTAGTTATTATTTATTAATCGCTTAGATGAATTTCTCTTTTAGTCGAAAAAAATAAGCACGTGTTCATTTTAGAAGATTTCTTTCCAATCGTCAACTGGAAGAATAAATTAAGAGGTATGGCTCAATTTTTTTTTTTAAATGAAGCTGGCTTCACAAACAATAAAACTACAATAATTTTTTATTTTCACTTTTGGTTGTTTACTAAATTTGAGAATCTAAGATTAGCTTTCAATTTATAAATTAAACAACTATAAATCAGAGTAGTAATAATAATAATAAAATTTAAAATTCGATTAAAATCTATAAAATTATTATAAAAAAGTATTAAACATTTTATATGCAAAAATTTTAAAAATATATGAAAAGGGCGCAAGCATTAGCTATATATGCAAAAAGTTTATAAGTTACCTAAACTTGTCAACTTATAAATTTTAGAGTTAATTTAAACTCTAGTTTTCAAATTTTATTTTAAGTTAAATTTAATTTTTTAAGTTTATGACAATATATATGCAGTTTTTGTTGACATACATAATTATTATTGTACTTTTAATTTGAAGTATATTCTATTTTTTTAATAACAGTTAGACAATAATATAATAGTAAACAATACATCTATAGCTAGCCACAGTGAACTTCTGGACAGTCCACAGTGATTTAGGAGCTTTGCCGATGCCAAAAGTAGCTCAATTACAAGGCCCATTAAACTTTATGGCCCATACTCTATAGTACGTCTTGTATCCAATCGGAGACAAGGAATGAATTGGTTCCACATTAGAGACATGCCTGAGAGCACATCGCGCAGACAGATCTACCAAGAAAAACACTATAAATTCATAGATCCATTCGGCGCATATCTGCCATCTCATTTAATGCATTGGACACATTAATAATACACATGTAAGCCAAACCTAGAAATAATATCTCCATGTTTTATTAAATGCTTGTGACGTCATCAGCTGAAGAAGCCTATAAATTCAAAGCAAAAGCTCGTTTGGTACTATGTATTGTATTTGATTGTATTGTATTATATTATAATGTATTGTATTGTATTGTATTGTAATCTATTATATAATACATTTATGTGTTTGGTGTAAAATTGTATTAAATTGATATTTGATACATTTTTTATTGTATTGGATTATTTTTTTAAAATTAAAAAAAATTAACTTTAACTTTAATAGCTTTTAAATTTATATTTTTAACTTTTATAAAAACTTTTAATTTTTAATTTTAATTTTATTAAAAAAAATTTTTTCCTTAAAAAATATATATTTATATTAAAAAAATACAATTTTTTTCGTATTAACAATTTCATTAATTTTTATTTTTATGCTTACAATATATAAAATATAACAACAATAATAAATACTGGAGGGCTAAAGAAAAGAAATCACACAAACTCAGGATCTGCATGACTTGTATAACTTAATACATATAATTTTTGGTGTATTACTAATACATCAAAACTTGTATTAAAAATATAAAATTGTATTATTTAATAGAATACGTTGTATTCACCAAACACAGTATAACAAAATAATACTTTACTATGCTTCCCTATACATGATACCAAACAAGCCCTAAGTTCCAAGATATTTATTTCTTTGATCTTTGTAGGCTTGACCTTTGAAATATCAAATTTATGATCCGATTGAAATTCATTTAACCGATTAGCTCGGACCAAATATCTCTTTGACTGTTTTTTGTTTCAACATTATAAAAATTTAAATATGTATAAATATATAATACAAATATAAACAGAGAAATATAATTAGATACCAAATATCTCATTCATATTCGGATATTAAGCAAGGAATTATAACTAAAGAAGAAAACGACAGTTACAGAGGATCATAATTCAAGGCACAAACTGATGAAAACAAAAGACATCATCATCACAAAACGGAAAACGCACCGCAGCATTAATTAATTAATATGCGTTTAATCATTCAACTTTCCGACGCCGTAATAGTTTTTTTTTATTTTTTATTTTTTGGATGAAAACATTATGGTTGTGATGAGTTAATGAAAGAAACAACTCTGTTGAGCATGGCAACAGCTTCGTCGCAATGAGAATTAAAGAGATGGAAGACATGGTCTTCGCCTTTCGCTTCCATCACTTCCACATCACCTCCCCACCCCCTCTTCTTCAGCACCTCGCCGTAATACAATCCTCTGTGCTTGAGAAAATCTTTCTCCGCAACACAAACAAGAACTTTCCCACACCCTAATCTCCCCAGATTCGGATCCCGCTCCGGATTTATAAGCGGGTCATCCAACCCGCCTCTCGACGACGGGGATGCCAAACTCCAGAAACCATCCGTAAAAGCTTTTGCTTCCAGCTTATTCGCTTCCTCCCCGATCGGCTCGTTGCCGCAGAAATACGGGTGCACCAAAACGATCCCTCTGAGCTTAATTCTCAAAAGGCCTTCCTCGGATAATCCAGCTCGAATGGCGGTGTTGTTGGCGATGTTAGCTCCGGCGCTGTCTCCTGCGAAGAATACTCGGTGGAAGTCGGCGTGAGAATTCAGCCACTCGGACGAGCCTGTTCCTTGGACATGAGAGTCCACCCATCGAAGAGCTTCCCAGGAGTCGTCGTAAGCGACCGGAAGAGGGTGCTCCGGGGTTCTCCGGTAATCGACGGAGACCACCGCGATGTTCGCTAGGCCGGCTAAGGAGTTCAGGTAGCTGTGGTAAGTGGGAGAGAAGGCGGTTTCGATGCAGAAACCGCCACCGTGGAAGTAAAGGAGAAGAGGAAGCTTTCGAGGTGTGCTGAGGGCGGCTATGGGGATGTAGAGCCTTGCGGATAACCCTGTTTCGCCAGAGATGACGTGATCTGCGGATTGGACGCCGGTTTTTAGATCCAACGATGGCGGCACGGTTTCGGTGCCTTTGAGTCGGTCTACTCGGCCGTCTTTGTATACTCTGATGAGAGGTGACAGATCATACGCTACTTCGTCATTCATGCTTGGAATGGGAAAAAAAGTACTATTATTATCCGAAGGTTTTGATTTGGTACAGAGAGAATGAACACGGAAGGCCTTCGTTTTATGCAGATTACAGAGCAAAGGCAGGTATTTTGTTTTGTTTGGACTTTCTATTTCGTTTTTCTTTCATTTGGAATTGGAAACGTCTTATACTGATTTTTTTATTTTTTAATGTTTTGTTTTCTTCATCTTTTTAAAACTCTTATTTATTATCGTTAGTTTTGGTTTTATTCAGACATGGTCTTGACACTTGAGCAAAGCCATGACGAAAGCAACAATATTATATAAATATTTGCAACTTGTCACCTGTACCGTCGATATCCAAATAATAAAAGACAAATGAATTCCTGGGACCACAAGTGATGAACGGAAGCAAAATTTCAAGAGAAAACAAATATAAACAATTAAGCGAAGAAATTAATTAAGCTCCGTTTTTCTTTTAAAAGGATAAAAACTGACTGCTTAATGGTAAAAATTACTGTTTTCTTGACCATCAATTGATTTTCTAATTCGAATATTGAAAACATAAAAATAAACATGTACAATACCTTCTAGATTGAAACCAAAAAAAAAAAAAAAAAGTCACACAATAATAAATGTAGAATATAATTTACAACTATAAAGAGAACAATTAATTAAAAAAGTTGAAAATTGCTTTAATGATAAAACTTTAACCAACTACGAACAAAGAATGCTAGAGAACTTACAATGCCAAAAAGTTAATATCTAGAGCTAAAAAAATGGACGGTCTGAATGATAACACTATAGTAAAAAAATAATAATAGATATGAAAGAGAAGATTAAGAATAATCTACTAGCATAAAGAGATTAATAGAGGTTGATGCATGTGTCTACTACAAGAAAATAAAATAAAATAAAAAATAGGTTTTTTTTTTTATAATGATTGTCCATAGATCAAATAGGACGATTTTTTAGTGAATGTCGTAGTTGTCAAAATTAAATACTGAATAAAAATTAAATACTGAATAAATTTTAAAAAATTTATACGACGATCAAAAAAATGAATGTCATAAAATTTTTTGACCAATTGCAATGTTCACTAAAATATCATTGTATACATCCTGAATAACATGTTAAAACCATGTGTCAAGAGTAGTTGTTAATATGGATGTTAATACAATGCTTTTTAAATATCGTAAAAACATGTCAACTACAACATACATGAACGTCGCATATGGCAATTTGATTCAATAAATATTGTATTTGACTTTCTAATGCGAGGCACAATGTGCGCCGAATAAATGCCTAATATGACGCACATAATGCATCTTATCTTACCTAATACGACGCACTCTATGCATATTATTTGAGCTAATATTATGCACATAATGCGTCTTATTTTACCAAAGTCTAATATGACGCACAAAATGCATCTTATTTGACCAAAGCTTAATATGACGCACATAGTGTGTCTTATCTGTCCAAATGCCGTCATATATGATAAATTCATCATATACAATGTTCACGTTCATCGTATAAAACTTTGTTTTATAATATTTATAATATTTTATATAATAAAAACAGAGACGCATACAAACAAATATATGAGGCACCTCATGTTACTATCTTTTTCATATTTTTTTATTCAAACCCTCATATCTCTTTGTCTCTCTCTTTCTCTTCAAAAATTGCCAAAATGTTGAGCTTCGTTCACTCAGCTCTAATCAGAGCCTTTTTTTTATCATCTTCCAAAGGCCAAGTCTAAATGTTTTTTTTTTTTTGTTGGTAACAAGCCAAGTCGAAATGTTTAGTGCTGCGATTTATGTCTCTTGGCTTTGCTCAAATCGCAACCTCGACTGTTGGATCAATGGACAATGGCAAGTTTTTGGTGCTTGGTTCATTTGGTTTTCTAGATTTGAGGTATTGGGATCAATTTTTTTCTAGGTTTTTTTGGTTGATTCAGACCTCTCATTTGGCATGGTCTACATACGTGAGAAAGAAGGGGTATTCGTGATATGGCTTCGAAAACTTGTTATTCTATCATCGGATGATGTTACATGTAATTTGTTTTGCTTGTAAAAATATGGGAAGAGAAAAGCTCGAAGGGCAAACAATTGGCTGAGACTAGATCATATAGCTTATATATGTCCCAAAAGTCTCTACCATTACTAGTTGACTAGGCATTTGTTGATGCTTATGTTGTTGTTGACGATGTCGGCTCAGTGAAATTTACTTCTGCATTACTAGAGGTTTTAAGGGTCATCGACACTTATGATAGTAATGCCATTTAGACGACAACCTTACTATTACCAGTCATGGGGTATGAAATATGTATATCCATCTCGAAAAAAAATATCCAAAATTTTTGTTATATGCAAAATTTATCAGCGTCGAACATTCTGGTTTACATTAGATACGTAACCCAAACTTATTGAATTTATTACTCATATTTATATTACTATATTTAAAAAAAAATATTTATGTTTCTAATAACTCATTGTGTAGGCATTTACATTACATATTGATGGGCGAACAATTAGAAAAATATTGTTTTATACTTCTTGATGATATTGCTCATGTAGCTAGGAAAAATCACAATCAGCGAAAAATTAAAAATCTTGATAAGAGGGAAGGATGGAGCAAATAATTAACTATGATTTTTTCTATATTGGTCAAGGTTACTTAAATTTTTCTAATAACTATATATTATTTGAGTTTTACTAATTATATACATGAAAACGTAATTTGATATTTTTAATTATAGTTTTCACTGGATGTTGGATGTTACTGATCCATATATAAATTCCGCTTGGTTTTATGATTGGCTTCCGGTGAAAAATAGTGTGCATAGCGCGTATGCCGAAGGTAAGTCCAAATTAATAATATTACTTTCAAATATTGCATATTCTGGTTGGCCAGTCAATCTGCCCTATTTTATTTTCAAATAAAAAAGTTGTCTTATACTATTGGTTTTTGACTTTTCAAGAATTAAGATTAAATGCTATGTTTATTAAATACGCATGGAAAATATTTACTTAATTAGTTCATAATATTCAATAAAATGATGGAGAATACCAATACAATTATCAATCAGAAACTTACACACATACGCTTTCTGCTCATCGCACATTGCCGAAACAGCAATTTCTACTTGTCCACAGCACCAAATGGAATTTAATTTACTTTATTTTCTTGAGGGGGATCGAAGATTGTTTAAACATTTATATAAATCTTTTTACACCCCTAACCAAGACACAAACACACAAATCCAAACAAAAGGAGAAGCAATTTTCCATAACTAGAATATCATCCTTATCATTGATTAATGAAGGAAGCAATTTTGTTGATCATAGCCAAAGCATTTTCGCATGTGGGTTTAAACATGTGATAAACGTGTTCTTCATCTTTGGCTTCGTCTACCTCAACGGTCCCACCCCATCCACTCTTCCTCAGCAGCTCGCTATAATACCAACCCCTATCCTTCAACACGTCCTTCTCGGCCACACAAACCAGAACTCTCTCCGCACCCAGCTTCCCGAGATTCGGATCCTTCTCCGGGTTGATCATCGGGTCATCCAGCCCGCTCGTCGTCGGGCACGCGAACCTCCATATCCCTCCGGCCATCCTTCTCTTTTCATCAGCCTGGGTCGACTCCGACCCGATCGGGGTCGCCCCCCAGAAATAGGGATGGATCAGGGCCATCCCGACCAGCTTCGGACCTCCGAATCCCTCCGACCCGACCCGCAAAGCCATGTGGTGAGCGATGTTCGCTCCGGCGCTGTCTCCGGCGAAGAAAACCCTGCCGTAATCGACGTAAGAGTTGAGCCATTCTTCGGGACCTTTGCCATCGAAATGGGAAACCACCCATTTGATGGATTCCCAAGAATCTTCGTAGGCGATGGGGAGAGGATGCTCCGGAACCCTCCGGTAGTGGACGGAGATCGCGACGGCGTTAGCTTCCGCCGCCAAGCTGTTGACGAAGCCGTGGTAGCCGCTAGAGAACGGCGTCTCGATGCAGAAAGCACCGCCGTGGAAGTAAATCACGAGAGGGAGCTTTTTGCCGCCGCCGGCGGTTTCGGGTATGTAAAGCCGAGCGGACACGTCATTTTCCGGCGAGGTAGCGACGTCTTTGGAGTGGACTCCGGTGGTGGGGTCCAGAGAAGGAGGGACGGTATCGGCGCCTGCAATTCGCTCGACTCGACCATCTTTGTATATTTTGAGGTAGGGAGAGTAGTCATGGACTACTTCGTTATTGCTCAAGTTTGCTGCATCCATGGTGGTATTTGCAAGTGCAACAATATTTGTGGATTTTGAGTGTCTTATATAATAAGATAGAGAAAGAGACAGATGTGATTTTTTAGCAAGGGCATGAAGATTTATTGACATCTTGGACTTGGATCTTGGAACCCCATTCTCATCCAACCGTCTACAAAAGGCAATGACAGGTCTAAAATTAATAAATTCATCAAAAAAAAAANAAAAAAAAAAAAAAAAAAAAAAGGTTCTAAAATTAATAATATCTTGGGCCATCTCACATTTTTTTCCAAAAAACTAAACCCGTTCGGTGATCGGTACTTAATGTTTGTCTTGCATATAGTTTATGCATGCGGAGTTTTTATCTGTAAATAATAATAACAATTTAAAACTTTTTATTATTATTAAAAATTTAATAGTTATTTAGTTAAAGTAAAAATTATGTATTAAATGGTCTTCGAATTTTCCATATAAGCTAAAAAAATTGACTCTTTAAGAGAATTTCAAAATTTTAGCTTCTTTAGAACAGCTAACTAAATATATATAATTTTTATTTTATTTTTTATGCTTTTTTAAAAGTATTTTTTGAAGAAGTTATTATTTATTAGTTTTGATTAAAATAGTTTTTTGAAGCCAAAAGTATTTCTAACAAATTATCTAAACANCTTGACGAATTCCACGTTGCCTTCAAAAAGATAGACTTAAACATATTAAATTTTAGAGTTTTGTTTTGAAGGTTCATGATAAAAAAATATTTGAATAATTAATAAAAGTGTCCTTTCGAGAAGTAGGTAATAGAAATATTTTTTTATCAAAAAAAAAAATAGAGATTTTTTATTCATTACAGGTGTTCAGAACATTTTTAATAGTATTTTTTTTAAATATAATTTTTAAAATAAAAAATATTTTGAAAAAAATTTAAAGAATAAATTGTAAATTTTTTTATTGTATTTTTTATAATAACTTTTTATTTTATATTTTTTAATAAATAATTATGATTTATATTTTATTTTTATTTTTCATATAGTATTAAAAAAGTATATATATAAAATTATAATTAAAATATTTAATTATAAATGTGCATAAAAATTATACAGCATAAATAAAATTTTATATTGAGTGAATTTAATTTTTTATATTTAGAGAGCCAATATATATTTTTATTTTAATTTATTATTTTAAAAAATCCATTGAAACTGTAAAAATTAATTATAAATTTTTAAAATAAAAAAATATAAATTTTTTAAAAAATACGCTGAAGAGGCCCTGATACACATCAATTAACATCACTATTATTATTTATGAAAAAAAAACATAATTATTAATATTTATTAATTTATTACACCTAGTAGTTGGTCTTACATACTTCATTCACTCTGGCAACGACCCAACAATTATAAGACAAATAAAATAAATAATAATAAAAGAGCAGCGATAAGCCATGTGTAAGTTTCAGGGAATAAATTTTCAGCAAAAAAAAAAAAAAAAAGTTTCAGGGAATAAATCTAGCAACAAAAAAAAAAGTTTCAGGGAATAAAAGTATTGTTTCCATGAAGAACGTGGGCTGTATTAATATTTAATTTTAATTTTCTGGGAAATAATTAATTAATCATTTTAGGCCCTCCATTGATAGTATTTAAGCGCTTACGATTTTGTCTTGAGAAATACGTGAGAGGTTTCAGAGAGAGAGAGAAATATATATTCGATAATGGCGACTCTTTCAGTGCCCAATCATGTTCCTCCCGTTTCTGAAGACTGTGAGCAACTCAGAAAGGCTTTTGAAGGTTTTCTTTCTTTCTTTTTATCTATTTCCCATCTGGGTTTAGATTATTTTTGGATGTTATGCTATATATATTATATATTTATTTCGCTATCTGTTTGGATCGCGGGAAAATCCTACTGGGAAACTGTTGTTAATGCTAATGATTGAAAATAGTGTTTGTTTTGGACATTTTGGAAAATGGGTACGTAGTTTTAGATCATCTGGTTTTGCTGAGTTGATCCGGTCATTTGTGAGTGTTAGTATGTTATTGAGTCTTAATTTGATCTTGGATTTGGATTAGGTCTACCATTAATATGTACATTTAGAAATATTTCATTTACAACTCCTTAAGTTTTAGACAATGAAAAAAGTATTTTTAAGTTTTTAAAAATCATCTACAGCCTTCAGTTTTAATATTAAATTTATTTTCTCTCCTATATAGAGTCTAAATTATCTTTATATTTTTACTAAAGTTAAATAGCTTTTAATTTTTTTTTTGCAATAATTAATTTGATGATTTTAATTTTTTTGTATATTTTTTTAATTAGTTTTAATTTAAACTATATGATAAATTTTCATTTTTTTAAATAAAATGATTAATTTAATTAGACAAGCTTTTTTAAGTAAGTTTTGTATTTAACAAATGCATTTAGTTAAATATATTTGATAAATTGTGACACATATAGTTAAATATATTCGACAAATTTAGATACTGCTTTGTAAATATATTTGTTAAAGTATAATATATTTAGTTAAATATATTTGACAAATTATCACTTACTTAAAAAAAATATTTGATTAAAATATTAAACAATATTGTTTTTAAACTGAAAATCTTTTACATAGTTTAATAAAATTAGTTAAATATAGATTACTTTTTCTTTTTTTTTTTTCCTTATTTGGAGTCTTAAATTAATTTTTGCAAAATTGTTAAGAAAAAATTAATTTTTGTAAAAAGAAAAAAGAAGCACAAGATAAAGAATTAAATCTCAAAGATGCACATGCACCATATTGAGTAAAATCTATGCTACGATTAAATTTAATTATATGTTTCCATGTGACTACTTTTCTTAATTAGTATTGATAAAGAACAACAAATATTTGTATCAATGCTTTTACAGGATGGGGAACAGATGAGGCAACAATCATAAACATATTGGCTCACAGGAATGCAAGGCAGCGCAGTTCAATCCGCCATGTTTATGCTGAGACATATGGAGAGGAACTCTTGAAAGCACTGGACAAAGAACTCTCAAGTAACTTTGAGGTCAGGTTTTGTAGCCATCCATTTAATTTTCCCTTATTGCCATGGTTCTTGCTCTTGCAAAAAGCTTTTATATTGAATGGTGAAAACTGAAATTCTGTGTTAAATACATTGTATTTATATGTATGGTCATTTGACATACATAGTTGAGTCCAACTTCCTAATTGTTTAAAATTTTTGGGACAAATGGTATCTTAAACACTCAAAACTCTGTACAGAGGATAGTGCTTCTATGGACTCTGTGCCCTGCTGAACGTGATGCATTGCTAGCTAACGAAGCCGCGAGGAAGCGTGCTAATGGAATTTATGTTCTCGCGGAACTAGCTTGCACAAGGAGTTCACGCGAGCTGTTTCAGGCGAGGGAAGAGTACCATATTCGTTTCAAGAGATCTCTGGAAGAAGATGTTGCACATTACATAACTGGAGATTTCCGCAAGGTATCCTGCTTCAGCTTCATCTCCAGTTTCTCATTGGATAAGAATTTTTTTGTAGTGAAGTTGAATATTTGATCATGATGCAATAAATTGTTGTTTACTTGTATATGATATGCCTATTAGTTAGTTCCTCATTGAAGATTTTTCATTTTCCTACCAGCTTTTAGTTCCTCTTTTGACTGCTTACCGGTATGAAGGACCTGAGGTGAACATGACACTGGCCTATTCCGAGGCTAAAATTCTTCGCGCGAAAATTTCTGAAAAGGCTTACAATCACGAGGAGCTCATCAGGATCCTCACTACTAGGAGCAAGGAACAACTCAATGCAACCCTGAACCACTACAGAGACCAATTTGGCAATGCCATTACCAAGGTATATATGCTAGATTAATTCTGACCCTTATCTGCCACTATCATACTCTCACACACACCTGTTTGGTATTTCAAAATGGAGTTTATCTTCTCAGCCTTTCAGTTGCCAAAATAGTGAAGAAAAGAATAGTCACTGCTTTCACTATATCCTTGTTTCTTTATGAAATCTAGAAGAATTTGATCTCTTTTAGTTGCTAGTTTTATCTCAGCGAAGAGGAATTCTGGAAAATGAATTATCAAAATAAGCAAAATGATAATTGAATTGCTAAGAACCTTGTCTTGTTGGAAGTGATGAGTTGATATTTTGGTGAAAAACCAGATATTTTTAGCAGCCAAGACACTTCTTTTTTTATATGATATGTGAGAAAAGATGTTCAATTTTGAATTTGTGTTGCATTTTCTTTGGCTAATCTATCTGGTATGCAGGACCTGAAGTCAGATCCAGAGGATCAATACCTTACTTTTCTTAGAGCCACCATAAAATGCCTAACTACTCCTGAGAAATACTTCGAGAAAGTTGTCCGATTTGCCATAAAAGGACTTGGAACAGATGAAGAAGCTCTTACCAGAGTGGTAGTCACTCGTGCTGAGGTTGATCTGAAACGTGTAATCGAAGAATACTACCGCAGGAACAGTGTCCCACTTGTTCAGGCTATAAAGGGTGACGCCTCTGGTGATTATGAGAGAATGTTGCTTGCCTTGATTGGTCATGAGAATTGATGAGCAGCAGTATCATCATCAGCTATGTGGTAGTTTTGTCATTGTGGACTTTTTTCAATTTGGATTCAATTTCTGTCAAAAAGTAGTTGTATGTGTGTTTTTATATATATATATATGAAGGCATGGTAGTACTTTAATTTGGAACTTTTGTAATGAAGTATATGATATTGTGTTTGGAGAAATTAGTGTTATCTCCTGAATTATGTGATCACATTTTTTTTCTTTCTCTAATTTTCATGTATTAAGTATCATCTGTGTTCTCAATTTTTTCTTTTCTTATTTTTTTTTTTGGGACCCATATTAAATTGATGTCAAAAAATTGAACTTGAGTGGTCTCATGAAAGAGAGGGTGATTATATCACTAAAATGTTTCTTGTCTCGAAGATATTGTATGGATTAATTAATGCTAAATGAAAATCTGCTCCTAATATAGAAAGATATATATGTTCATGGATTCTCTTGAGAAGCATTTTTTTTATTACGAACTGGAAAAAAAGAGTTTTGTAATTAGAGAAGTTCGAATCTCTGACCTCGAAGTGTATTCTCAATAGTAAAACGTCTTGAGAAGCACTCGAGTCCACCAATATTAATGGTGGTGAAGAATAGAAATAGACAAAATAAAACTTCATAGCAAACGTGGTAAAAATGGCATTGTGAATCAGAACAAGGAATAATGGATGTAAACCTAGTTGATTTTACAATATAATTATTGAGTGTTCGATTATGAGTAATTTTGTTTTTGTTTTTGTTTTTTTTTTTTTTTTGAGTAAATACGAGTAACTTGTTGTATATTGTTAATTGTGTAATGGTTAGATATAAATTTTTCTTTTAACAAATGGGGGTTGAAGGAATATCAACTATTTTTGTTGGATGAAATAAGCAAATACTTTTTTGAAAGAACTGCCATTTCAGTTGTTTATTTAGCTGAGTAGTTACACTGATAAATCTGCATTCGTTTTTTAATTTTGCTATCGGTCATCACTGATGTGATAATCACCAATAAAATAATTGTTTACATGCCTGTTACTATTGGTTGCCTATAATTATGGAATGATTTTTTATTTTAAGAACTTAAATAAACATCTATGACACAGACAAAAAACCGTTCTAACTTTTATACTATACAAGGTCATATTCAATGGCTCTTTCTATTTTTTAAAAATTTTTGCTACATAAAATAAATACACAGACTAATATAAAAATCTTCTTCAATAGTTCTGTCTAAATAGTCTATTAAGCTGATGTGATATCAAAAAAATAAAAGATGTCCAGAAAACTATCTACTTCTAAAAAATTTATTAGACAGTCTAACTCATTATTTTATTTATTTTTATCAATTTTAATTAATTTTTAAATAAGTTTTAGTTTATTTTGAACACTGGAGATAATTGAGATAATTGTCTATTAAATAGACATTGTGCCACATAAACAGAATAATTTTTATTTTTTCAGCCACATAAATTCTAATAGAAAAAACCATTGGAGATGGTCTAAATAATAATACACAAAATAATTAGAGATGATCTTAAGGCTGATTGCCACATTTCCCACGTAGACTTTTAGATTTAAATTCAAAAGCTATCAATTCATCCAACAGATAAGAGCATCTTCAATGGTGAATGTGGATTGCTATATATGTGGCATAGAAATAGACACTGTCTAAATTTACGTGGCATAAATGCATATTCAATTTAAAAATTGTTCTCCAATGGTAATGTGCACAAATATTATTTATGATTATTAATTAATTATATATTTTATTAAGTATTTTTAATTTTTGAACAAATTAGATTTTTAAGGTAAATTTTACTTTTTAGGCAACTTGATAATGTCTGACAGAGCCTCCAGAAGTAGACATTCTCATTGACAATGTCTAGGTCACGTCAGCTTGACATTCATTTTAGACATTACCATTGGAGTGTATTTTTTCAAAACAATGTCTATATTTACTTATGTGGCATGTTAATTTTAACAATTCACATTCCATTGGAGATGCTCTAAACATTAATATTCTAAACATTAGCCACATAAGCATCCAAATTTCCGATAAACGACTAACTCGTAACAACTATATTTAAATCTAAAAGTCTGATTGGTTAAATGACAATCATTAAAATAGTTTCCACCTTTTTCTTTTTTATTCTATTTCTATAATTCTAAAATGTTATAAAATGTGGTGATGAATCAGGATGATGGATATCCATGATCCCATAGTAGTTCTAATAGGATAAACTAATTGGGTAAGTACTTAAAACTTAGAGAATCTATTATATATTAAAATCTTATAAATATGTATATATAGATAGATCGATAATAGATAATAGATAATATCAATGCCATCGTCATATACATGGCTTTTGTATAATACCCTATCTCAGTTATGTGAATTCCCAATTCCCATTCAAAAAATAAATCACAATTCCAATATATCAATTTATAGATCGAATATATATATATATTCCGATAGGTTGTTATAGTCCAACTGAATCGAGGCAGAATATTTGACCAGCAATCGAGACATTTCTTATAATATTGATAAAATATCATGATTTCTAGTCATACACTGCTATCTGATGAAGTCAGACACCCTTACATGTCTCTCATATTCCAACTATGTCAAGTTGGGGCATCCGACTATGAATCAGGGCACTATACATAATATTGATAAAATATTTTGATTTCTAGCCAGACACCTATACAACCTTATTTCATGATGTCGAACCCTTCGGACACCCCTACATGATATTTTTGTCATATACTCTGATTGCGTTAAGTAGGAGTATCTGAATGGAGATTAGAAAGAACAAATCATTTTATTTCATATCAAAAATAACTTGCATACACTAATATATACAACTTTAACATTGTCATAACAAAATAAAAGCAAATTATATTAGTAGATCTTGAAGTTGTATTTGATATTCTTAATAACTCAAAACGAGCTTGATTATAGGAGGCCAAAATGAAATATTATATAGTCTATTTTAATCTAGTGGTGTTTGAGAGTGCTAACTAACAAAACAAAATCAAAATGCTAGCAAAACTAAAAGTTTTTCAAAGGATGTGCATTTTTCTATAACCTGATCCAAGAGAGGTCAATAATGTTGCATCCACTCAAAAAACGTACTCTACAGACCAACAGAGAACCAATCATTTCTACAAGCAAATATTTCATATGGACCTTCTGAAATTTGCACTAAATCAATTTAATCTCTCATGTTTTAAAAATTACATCTAGCACCCTTACGAGAGGGTGTTGATGATATTATTTTGAAGAAATGTGAATAAAATAAATATTAAGCAAAGAATATGATGACTGTTTGAAACTTCACAGGAGATTGATTAATATTTTTAAGACTAAAATGATCATATCGTACGTAAATCAAACTTCAGAAAAAGTAAATGAAACTAACTTTCTACAACTGATATGTAATTCCAGTACATTCACCCAAAAAGAAAAAAAAATTAAAAAATCTAATTTCAGTGTGATGAGGATACAAGGGCCCCTTTGAAATGTATGAACTGGATCATAGTATTTGAAATCTTGGACTGTAAGTAGCCCAACCTGATTTAGTGCGCATCCCAAAGGTCTCTAAGATGCTCCTCCAAAAACTGCACAAAGTTACTTGCAGGAAACATTTGAATTATACAGAAAATTCTCCATTTTGGAAGGGCCTATTGTATATTATTTTTATTTGCTAACAATGTCTTTTGGGGCCCTGAAGTACCCAACAAGCTTTTAGGAAAATCATTCATTTTCACAAGTACCACCTTGCCAGATATATTTGATAAATTTGAACCAGCATTGAATTTATAAAGTAACCTAAAATGAACAGGGATGTTGATACAGTTCATGAGAAATTGACAACAAATTTGCATTACCAAAAATTAGGGAGGCTTAAAGAGGAATTTAAAAATACAAAAGAGCAGGCCTTATCCATTCAAATGCATACAAAAGCAAAATAAATTATTGAGAAGGCATCTGCATTGTATTTGTACAGCAGCAGGAACTGAAAACCTAAAATTCTATACACTGTACAATCACATACAGTGAAAACAAAGAAATAATTAAACCCAGTTTTAACAGGATGCCAATATCAAAACCTTAGATCAGCAATAAAAACATAAATAGTACATTTGCATTTGCAAAAAATTTTAAGTACTTGGAAGTGAAATCGCTTTATCTGCTACACTTATGAGCACGTTGAGGCTGTTTGTGCAAACTTGAGACGACAAAGCTTTCGATTTTTTGGTTATCAGCATCAGACTTTACAGTTGAATCCAGTTTGTTTCCATAAATGTAGTGGTAGTGGTAGTGGAGAAATGAGATACTAATGAAGTAGAACAACAACAGTGCTTCTTATGGCAGAAAAAGGAGAATGTACATCATTTCTTCAGAAGTTTCTGAGAGAATATCCTCTTTGAATACGGGCTGTTGCGTGAAATTGCTTTATGGGACTCTATTGCTTCAACCAGTAAATTGTGCATTGGGCCCTAGTTTGATCAAAAATATTAGTCATGAATCAAGTTGAAGAACAATAATTCAAGCACTCTCTTTCTGATATACAAGACATGCAAGAAGAACTTGACAAATTGGTAAATGAGTGAAAGTCTTAAATTAAATGAATAGATAACTATGATTTTAAGTAGATCAGTAGGAACCTTCAAAATGAGTTAGTTTGAGTTTCATTTAAGATACTAAAAAAAGCACTGGTGTTGATGGAAATTTTAAAGAAAAACCATGTGTATATAATCCTATGTGATAAAAATTCCAAACCTCAGATACTCGAAGAGCGGTCTGAATTACATAGTTTGCATGTGGATCTTGAAGCAACTGATCAAAGTTAGAAGAAGATAGCAATTCATGAATGATTCTTGACCGATGCTCATCCTTTAATACTGAGAGACATTTTTCAACCACATGGCTGCTGAACTTCTGCGTTGACAGGTGCAAATAGTTTCCTTCAAATTGAGAGACCAAGTTTGAGGTGGCAGAAGGAATTTTTAACTCCAGGATAAACTGAACAACATAATTTCTGCAAGAAGAAAAACAACTCATGCTCAGTTCAAAAAGAAATAAAAATAAGCACAACTGCAGGTGTCCCATGAAATGCCAAACTAAACGAATAAAGTGGAAGTACTGATGCAGAAAAGTTCAGATTAAACGGAGCCTTATTGTAACTTTGTCCAACCAGATTTCGGGAAGACAAAAATTTATCTAACAAGAAGTTTCTCCTTAAGAACAGGTCATCAGTAGAAAAGACCTTTTACTTAACAAACCACTTAAAACAAGTACAGAGGTAACAATCCATACTCCATAGCTTTTACATAATAATAATAATAATAATAATAATAATGACCAAAAACAGAGAAAAAAAGAAACCAACTGGTACTCTCTCTCTCTCTCTCTCCCCCCAGTTTGATAAATAGACTAATTAATATTCTTATAAAATAATACCAGCTGAGAACTGATAGAGTAATAATTTTCTAATAATTACCCATAAGCATCTTGAGCAAGCAAAAGACCATTGGCAGATATTTCCGCAACCAAATCTTCTCGATGCTTCCCAGTGGAATGACTGATGCATCTTTGAAGAACACAACACCCATGTTGATGAGTTGCAATGTCAACACAATACTTTGCCGCAGCTACAAATATAAACTGCCAGCGTATATTGATAGAAAGACATGTTATATATCTGAAAGAAAGGTGAAGATGCAGCTACAAATATAAACTGCCAGCGTATATTGATAGAAAGATTTGTTATATATCCGAAAGAAAGGTGACGATAATATACAAGAACAGATAAAAGAACTTATTGGCCATCTATCACTAACTTGATGCAGTATATAGAGTATTGCTTCTAATGGAAAAAGACCTTCTTTGAGGCCCCCACAAGCTGTTTATTTACTTTTAGTAACAGTAAACACACAATATTAAGTTATTTTTAGCTTGCGCAGAGGGAGAGGGCTTCGTAAAGTTTAACAATATGACCTAAACATATTCCTTTTTAAATAGATTGCAACAGACTTCTTCAGATATTACAATGTATGACAGAAAAGCCTTAAAAACATCCATTGCCATGGCCAAACTCAGTCAACAAATCAACAAGCTTGAGGCTTGCTTTTGAAAACACGATACTCTTTTATCCATCTCAAGTCCTATTTTGTTTTTCCAAATATCAAAATAAGTATAAATTACATAGAGCTTTCCATAGGAAACACTAATATAGTGAAGTGAAAAAACTCGTAACTTATCCATAATATGAATGCTTGATCTAGCTCTCAATTCCATAACACTCACAATTCTACTTTGTAATTAATGTTCTACATAAAGTTTATTTTGCCAATCTATATAAGTCATCTTTTAGATAAAGAATTAAAATCCCTACTTAATGTCGACTCACTCTTGATAAATTGATGAGCTTTTTGTAATTATAGTCTAATACAGATTCTGAATGAAGCAAACAGCACAGAAAGTAGCTTGTATTTCTTCATGTGTCCTCATTGTTATAAGGGATTAAACTAACCAGATATGTGACTTCAAGTTCACCTCCATTACATTCCATGTGGACTGCCTAAGTACACTGTACACCTTACAGACTCAACATGGGAGCTCTAATCATTATTATAAGAATATTTTGTATTTCACCCTGTCTATTGGAGGCTAATTTAACTATAGGGTTACCAAACTCGGACGGAAAAAAACATTCTATGATTTAGTAGTGGCACATACATACTTTCACGCTTACATATTTTAATAACTCAGTGATATTTACAAAACTTGATAAGCACATATCCCACCCTATCGAACTTCTATATAAGTCTGTTAAACTGGTATATTGACTTCAGCTCGTATCAACTGTTAAAGACTCATATATAACCCAAGGAAAGAAAAACTGGCAATTTATCACTTCACATTTTCTTCGATTATGCAATTATCAAATCTTAATACAAGTTAGACAGACTTGCACATCCCCAAAATTGTCTCTAACGTCAAGTTACTTTCGGAGATGGAGCATATAACAAACAAAAGTGGACTTTCAGCATCAAATTAAATTTAAAACAACATTCTTGTAAAGTCCCATGTCCATACACGTAATATGCTAAATATAACTGCGATTTTCTTTATGTAATTTTATCTTCTATGTGTAGAAAGGGATTTGCCGATGTAAAATGAATCTTGCAAATTACATTTCAGGTACCATCTTCTGAAGCATCATACAAGTTTGTGTGTGTGCATGTGTTTTAGTGTACTGAAACTTTCCTATTGGAAAAGCTTATTTCAGATGTTTTAGCATAGGACTTATAGCAACCTAGCAAGCAAACTGGGCATGCTGCAGAAAATGCCATGGAAACTATAGTTATCATTATAAAATATTAAACTTTAATAACAGCTACAAACGCTATCATACTTAAACAAGAAACTTTTAGAGTTCAGATAGATTTTAGTCCATTAATTCATCAAACTTCAATTTACACAAACTGATCCACTCAGTTTTCTGTATGTATGTGAGTTTGTCTGTACTTGCAAAAATAATGCTCCAATTACAATTTTGAACCAAAGAAAAAGTTATAACAATATGAAACCTAACACCAATAGCATAATCAAATATCAAGTTTGCAGGCTATCTTGCATGAAAAGACAATAGGTCACTACAGGCAGCCTTGATAATCCTAGACTTCCTAAAATTACCCATTCAGGTATATGATATGGTCAATTATAGTTCACATAGACCTAGTCATAGCATAAGGAAATTAAAATATTAATGCATATATTTAATTAAAGCATAATTAACATGCCAATTACAGTATCTTTAGATGTCAGCAAAAAATGCAAGCTTTTGACTGCATAATCGTTTACTTTATACAACAATGCAAGAAGGTAATTCTCAGTTCTGGGCATATGTGCTCATATAGTTGTTCTTCCAATTTTATAATCTAATCGGACTCAGTTCTATAATAGGTTCAACACTATGAAAAGCCACACACCTAAGTAAATTTAAGAGAAATTGTAATTTGGAAAGTTGTCCTAATTCCAGAGAGAAATTAAATAACAAGAGCTTAAAAAAGAGAAAAAATAGTATTATTATTTTTCTGCATAACCTATATGGTAAGGCACAGGAAAACTTTGCCTGCTGTTATCACCATCTTAATGAAAACACAACAAATGCCATTGATACAAGCAGCTTGACATTCCAAGAAATCAAACATAAGAAAACTAAAATACAGCTAGATGCACTAGCAAAGACTGAAGCATGAAAATGGCTATATAGTAAATTTGCAGAAGTTCAGCAGGAGATATAATTCTACTGTGAATCATATTAGTAATTCAATATTTCTTGTTCTAACATTGCCATACAGATATGAATGCCTGTCCATTCCAATGGTAGTGTTATGTAATATATGCAAAATTTAGAAGAAGAGAAGTGTTACAATTAAAAGTAAACCAAGATGAAACAGAGAAAACAAAAATTTACATAAGATTTGCGGACAGTTCAACAGTAGGGTGCATGTGGTGAGTAATGCTCGTGAATCAATTTAATAGACTCAAAAAACAAGCTGATCAAGCATACTAGTAAACTGTAAAAGAATATGCATTTACGGGAAAAGTGATAAAAATCATTCACATACTAACAATTAAATAATAAATCTATGATACTTCAGAAGAGAATGTCTTCACCTTGTTATCTTCATTGCTAAGGCATTGCAAACAACGTTGGACAACATGATTTCCATTCAGGTCCTTGATGAGAGCAAGAAATCCTGGTTCAAGTGCTGATATAACCAATGAAATTTGCTGTCTGTTTTTTAGAGTCTCTATTAACTTCTGCACTACACGAGTGCTGAAAGAGGAGAAAAAAAGGTGTTAACATAACTATAAGCAGAATCGCATGCATTGCAGTTTTATGAATGCACAGCTTACCCATGTGTGTTCAAAGATATTCTGACAAGTTCCCCTGGTTCTGCAGTAACCATGATCAAAATCTGCAATCTCTGTTCTTCATTGCACACATCCAACAACTTTTGCATAAGGTAATTCCCAAATGGATTCATCATAAGTTCAACTACATGGTCAATTATCTCGCTAAATATTATTTGCACGTCTTGTGGGGTACCTTCATCCAACATTCTCTGTAAGAAGCGACAACCGTGCTGATCCTTCGCTATTAAGTATATATACCCTTGAGCTTCAGCCAAAGAGTTGTACTTTGGTGGCAGAGAGAATGGGGAATATTGCCTACTGTTCCTTGAATTTTCACAAAGCCCTATAATTTGGCGTCTGGCATCTACCAGTGACCTCTCTAGGTGATTCCCCACACCAATGTCATGCAAAGTACCCTTATTCTGACCCCTAGGTCGATCCAATCCCTTATTGACCACATAATTCAGGCCATCATCCTGAATAATGAAGCTATCTTCAGCAGTAAAAGCCTCAGGACCACCTTGTGGGATTCCAAGTGAAGGTGCTCTACTCCTCCCATTGGTTTGAGGTAGGCCATATATGAAATTTTCAACACTGAACTGATGAGGCCTAGAGCAGGTAACTTGTGGAGAATTAGGAAAATTGAATACACCTCTTTCTTCAATAGAATTCATACCATTTCTTTGTGCATAAAGTAAAGCATCAGCCTTGGATAGTCCACTTAAAGGTGTGGCTATTCTAGATACCGGACTTCCTCTTTGGTAATAGTTACTTATCTGCTCCTTTGTCTTCTGCCTAGGAGAGCTCACTGAGTTGCTGCAGCAATTCAACTCTGAATACAACGAATTACGCTCACCAGGTGACAATTGTGAACCCAAAAAGTTACCCATTTTACATTCCGGCCGCAATCCCAACAATGCTGAATTCATCTCACCCTCAAAACCCATACCAGTCCTTTGAACAGGGGATTGAAATCCCACATAATCAGAAAATGCTCTCCTGAGCTTCTCGCGACCCCCCTGTTTATCGAAATTGAAGCGATTACTTCCACCAAAAGAACCATCCCCAACCCGAATTCTTTCCCTATCTACCAATAATTCCCTGAAACTAGAAGAGTCCTCTTGTTCATTACTAATATACATTTTTCTAAGATTTTGACATAAACCCAGTTCATCAATCATGCTCTCATTGGACTTCTTCCTAATGGGTGAATCGGGCACTTTCGAATCCAACCATAATCCATTTGGATAAAGAGAAGTTCCACAAGGCATGTGTGATTTAAGCTCTTCCAGTGAAGGTGGGGTTGGTGACCCATTATCAGATAAAGAATGGCAACCAGAGAACAAGCTACAAGATGAGCCATCAGACTGGAGAGAGAACCCACTAACAGGGGATGATACACATGGATACTTATAATGACTTGATGGGTCATCATCATACATGCCATACATGCCATTAATCGTCTGAGTTGCATAAGGCCGATGGGTATGACCACCATGAATATTATGATGATGATGATTATTTTGTTTTCGATGAAGTTGGTGGTGAAGATTGTGTGATGTTGCATGAGGGATCTCATCCAACAACATTTCAAGTTCCTCATCATCCTTCATGTTTTTTCTAATCTTTTTCTCAATCTCAACTCCCTCAAACATAAATAAAAAACACACACAAACAACAACAATAACCGAAACTAAAAATTAAAAAAAAAAATCCAAGAAAGAAAATAAATGCAACAAGACAGCAAGATTGATCCCCACAAAACAATCAGACCAATCCCAGAATCATAAAAACCCACATCATATGTCGATTCAGAAAGACCAAATAACAAATACCCAGAAGAGATTACCACTTTATGTTATCTGGGTTTTTGGAAAAAAGAAAAACGAAACGAACAAGATGGTTTTCCGGTTGATGGGGAATTTCAATTGCATTTCATTCCAAAAAGCATCTCAATAGGTTTATTGGTATTTCTATACTCTGAGTTGGTGAAGCATGCAAAGATTGAAGGATTACATACGGTTACTTGTGACCGTAGATGTACAGTCTCACGCCATTAAAGCTGGAGAGCAAGAGACGGCCTATATGTACACAAATAAATAAATATATAAGAAAATAATAAACACAGAAAGAGAGCAAAGAAGAGACGCAAAAACACTACAATGTGAGAGTCCTTATAACACTGTATTTAAAACAATTAAAAAAACATTTTTTATTTGTATTTCTTTTTTAATTGAAATATTACGAAGATGACACTCCTTCATAATGCGTGCGTAACACGCTCGATTCTGACGGTGGGTCCCTCCCGTGTCCAGCACTGCAATGAGCATTTGTCCCTCGTACGAGCTTTTTGGTACACGATTTTGCCATGTGGCGCGTGTAATATTTAATGTTATTTTTTCATTCATGAATATTAAATTTTTATAAATAAGTTTTTTATTTATTATTGAGAATTAAATAGGAATAATAAAAGAGTTTTCACGTTTGATTTTTTCTGTTACCCCGTATCTGGCAAAGACTGCAACAAACCTCTCTCAATTCTCTCCAATCTATAACGGTTAACAGATATTTTATAGGGTTTTGGGTTTTATCAAATTACCAAAATATCTTTGCTTTGGCTTTGTCATTTTTTTCTTTATTAAAGAAACTGTTTTCAGATTTTGTATCGAAATCTAATGCATCAATGTCTAAGGTGCATTGAGTATGGAAGAAGTGATCTTGACCGTTCATTTGTTCCTTGATTAGCAAAAGCATATCGCTCTCTTTAAAAATTGTTTTTACTCTCCAATTACCATTTTAGCAAAAGTTTGATGTAGATATAATTTGTTATTACATGAAACTTTTACTTTTTTATAACAAAAAATAAAATTGGTTAATTACCCTTTAGTAGTACTTTTTACTTTGTAGAAGTTGAAATATAAATTCAAATTTAAAACATTTTAGTTTAGATTTTTAAATTTCACTTTGTTATATTTTGAACCAAATGAATTTTTAGTTAGCAATGATTAGCAGTTTCCTCATATTTAACCAATATTAAAATATAAATTTTCTTGCAATTTATAGTTTTCTAATTGTAATTTATTGCAATATTTAAGCTTTCTAGTTTTAAAATAAATTGCATTTTAAACTCCAAAGTGTTAACCGCGTTAGCCAAAATTTTAATTGGATCGGAATAAAACCATAAAAAAAATAAATGCTCATTTTAACTTTGAAACTAAAGTGTAATTTATCTTTTGAAAGGAAAATATTTTGCACATGATAAAATATGATTTCATTATGATGTAATGCAAAATTTATGTACTTTTTGTTGTTTTGGAATGTTGACAATCAATTTTATTTTGCATGTTTATGGTATAAAAGATCAATAATGCTTATTATAAAGTATTGATTAAATTTATATACCAAATAATGTGGAAGATGAAGCAATAACATTCAATTGGTTTAATTTTTTATTTATTTAAATTATATGAATAAACCAATCAATAATATTTTAATATTTATAATTTAATAAATATTTTAGTATATGTAGTATTATTCATAAAAGATATCATATACAAAAGCCCAAGAAGTTTTTTGTAAGTTATTGTCAATGCATTTGGGAAAGTGAATNAAAAAAAAAAAAAAAAAAGAATTGTTCCACTCTCAAAGTGTATGTATTACTGTTTTCTCGACTGGGTAAAAAATATATCTATATCATTTTCTTTTATTTTTTTATATATAATATAAAAAATGCTACTATATGGTATATGCAATCCAAAATATTAAAACTTTATCGATCTATAATATTGGTATCGATGTATACACAGTACACACTGTATAAATTGAATGCATGCTATCTATAGTAAATTGGGCGGACCAAAATTGTCCAAGTTATATATACCACAACACCTTTAATGACTGATAAAAATATAAATTCAGATTGAGTAATCTAGTTGAATGTATGCTATCCGGTAAATTTATAAAGCGGACTACTATCGCCTAGGTTAGACATGTTGCACTATTAAAGATTGATAAAAACATAAGTTTGGATTGTATAAACAGGATGAACATAAATTATATGTAAACTAGATTTTTATGCGTTCTTTGTACGCACAAATCTTTGTACACATAAATTATATATAATTTTTAT